>JAQRGC011851953.1:0-22377 GCA_028659135.1 Plantago lanceolata
GGTATGAACAAGGAAGAGGGAATTAATAAGTTACAAGCTTAAGCCACTTTACCATTGGAATGATCAGGTGCCTTCTGAGACTTATTATTGCTGTTTCCTTGGGTACTCCATCCAAGATTCAAGTCCTCTGCTTTCTCAATGCCTTTGGATAGGTACGGAGCAATAACATGGATGGTAAACTGAAGTGAACCCAATAAATCATTCTCGATGCAGTCATACCTGTAAAACAAACAAAACAAAAATGTAAGCTGTCTCTAACATCTAAATGCAACTGCCTCGAAGAGAACTTCACTCACATTTTTCTGCAGAGGTCATCAGTTACCACGGAAAGATTTATGACTTGCATCCTTATATCCATTATTTTTTCCTCAGTGTATTCGTCGAATGGCTCCTCGAGAAACTTAGATAGTTTCTCAACATTCGACTCAAGCTGCTGTTGCTGGTCCTCGAATAAGTGCTGCTTTAGTTGTCTTTCTTTGTCAGTCATCTCGTCCTTAAATAACTCATCGCCAAACATGTAGAATGCAAAAGGATATGAATATGAAAGAGCTCGTCTAGATCTAAAGAGCCTTTGGAGCCCATTGGTAACCCAGCTGAAATCTCGTAATTTGGAGTCCTTTTCTTCCAAGATGGATACCTTGCTTTTTATAGTCTCCTTCAGTCCAGATTCCTGCTTAAAGGAATCAGTATGAGCTTTATACCTGTTATGATAATGCATGTATCTATAGAGATCTCGCTTTGCACGCTCCGCCTTCTTTTCAGTATCTTCTTTATAGCGCCCACAACTGTGATTAGCAATACGTGACCAGGTATGATCTCGTCCTGTGGCTCCACCACATAGCCAGCTACACCAGGAAATAAAGTAGTAAGAATATAATTGGACCAAGCAATCGGTATGAATCCAAGAGCGAAACTAGTAACAAGTAACAACTAAAGGACGGCCTACCAACAGAATGTTTGGAACATTACCGAGCACATATACTTGAAAAACTTGTATTGGAACATTACCAAACCTGATCTAAACTTACTATTAAATATTATCCCTGCTATTCCAAATAACACATGCTTTTGTCCGTACACTCTAAGTTCTACAACATCTTATCCTTTTTATTATCATCATTTCAATCTCAAAACATGTCAAAGGCAGTTAATCATAAACTGAACATTTCTAGAATCATATGAAAGTTTATAAAAGATCATTTCTCGGAAAAATGAGAAGAGAAGCGAGCTGAAGAAATATTAAAAGGAAGAGCACCATACCAGAATGCTTGCCCGCATATGCAACTAACTAAATTGCAACCACCATTCTTTTCAACTGGTTTGTGACACTTAGGACAAGGCTTTGTATGTCCACTAATCCAGTTCACTGTTTCAGATTCATCTCGGCATTTCTTTGTCCACAACTCCCACATCAAGCATGAACAAGGAGAATGTGCTTCTGACGCACAGCTGAAGCAAAACTGCATTCCACAGGAACATTCGACCTCACAAAATTCATCATTTTCAACTCGAATTGCATTCCCACAATGGGGTATGCTGGGGCACCATTTGACCATTTTGTTGTCTTCAATGTAAGACTCAAGAAGAAACCGATCAAACTTTTCAGCTAGATCTGGTCGCTTTACACTAACTAGTTTTTTAATGATAGCTTCATCACAGATAGCATTGCATTTATGGGCCATGCATCTGATCCGCTTGCTTTGTCCATCGTTGATTTTGACAATGAAATGTTCTGTCCAACCTGAAAGTTTACAACAAGCAACAATCAGCATAATCAACCAGAGTGACTTCTATGAAGAAAAAATAACAATCACGAATAGGAAATAAAAAAGTAATCTTGGTTGCAATTTCTTGTAAGGACAGAATCATGCAGAGGATACCAAAATCTTTAGAATTTCTTTTATGTCAATATTTCAATTCCAGGACGTAATCCTGGCATGTAAACAATTATAGGGATGGAGCTTACAATCATTGCAAAAGCAGTGACCACAGTCCATTCTGGTCACGTCTCTTTCTGGAATATCATCCATACATATATTGCACATCACCGTAGAGGAAGAATTAAGTGGGTCAAGGTCAACAAAATCTACCACAGTAACACCTGCATCAGCAAACATACAGGATTTTCCCCTATCGACATAAACCGCAATCAATCTCTCAACATCCCATTGATAATGGATAAGAAGAGTCCTAGCATGGTGTTCCCGAACTGATAACAACTCCATTACTCTTCGCAAATCTTCTTTCTGCAAGAGTAGCACGCTCACATTCTCAGTTTGCTAAAAAAATCAAATTCACATAAAATTGTAATGTGTCTTGATTATTATCTACAGTTTCAGATCGATTTACCAAGTAAGAACATGCACGTTCATAGTACTTCATATTCTTCCTCAGTTTCTGTTTAGCCGCCAATTTTAAGAAAAACCACATGTCGTGAATGGAACTTGGCAATTTTCAAAGATCCTTTACAATTACTCAATTCAAGCTAACATGAGAGGCACATAGTAAAATTCTAAATTATCATGCTACAAACATATCATTAATAACATTTACAGGGAGATTTTTTATTTTTGGAAAAACTAGCAAACTAGAGATTGAAAGTGCAAGTAAACGTATCTGCAGACACATTAAAGGTAATCAAGATCTATCTCTGCTTATTACAACTAAAGGCCAAAGTCCTGAACTCCTGGTTCCTAGTTACTAACATAGTACGTATTACAAAAACTAATCTGTGTAGATTTACCATTGCATTAATTGATCATTCATAAAGGCGCATAGGTGCTAGCGAGTGAAATATTGATTCAGGGATTTTATCTTCCATAAACACTTTGTTGCCCCCGATTTCTTATGATACTTTACAATAGAACGAGGGATTTAATGAAAGACGAAATGTGTGATTACCTGTGCAGCCAAAAGAGACTCTTTCGTAATTACCTGCAAAAGGTATGGGGAAAAAATTGCATGTTAAGATAAGCCTGTCTTACAAACAACTACACATATCTACATAAGAAATTAACTTTGACAAGCACATCACTGAGCAAGGAAAATAACACATGACCATAACAACCAAGAAATTAGTTATAACCTTAGAAACAACAAAACTTAGCAAAGAATAAAATTATTTATTATCAAATTAAATGGTTATCAAAACCACTCTTCAATTTCACACCCAGAATTCTTGTTTTCATCCTTGCATTAACAGAAAATTGACCTCAAATACTTCTCGACAACTGATTGACCCAAAACCAACAAATTCACACCAGAATTCTAATCTATCACTCCCCCTTAGCTGAAAATCTCAACTAACAATCCAAAGTTCTTCTCAGCACCCAGGTAAACAGTTCACTGATCACAAAAACACCAAAATCCTTAACATTTTACCATAATAACCACCTCTTTTCTCCGCACAACCCATTGAATTAAACACAATAAGCGATACAAATCTTCATCACTTAACAAACAAGCTGACAATCAGTCACATTACGAATCATTTACTTGAGTATCATCCCGAAAAAGCAAGAAACAAATCCAAAGTTGAAGATCTCAACTAACAATCCAAAGTTCTTCTGAGCACTCAGGTAAACACTTTACTGATCACGAAAACACCAAAATCCTTAACATTTTACCATAAATAACCACATCTTCTCTCCGCACAACCATTGAATTAAACACAATAAGCGATACAAATCTTCATCACTTAACAAACAAGCTGACAATCAGTCACATTACGAATCATTTACCTGAGTATCATCCCGAAAAAGCAAGAAACCAATACATATAAATACACAAAAACAATCGCAACACTAAACGAGTACAACAACATATCACATTAACAACCAAGCAATTAGTTACAGCTGCTAAACTAAGTTGACCTTCACTACTCTCAACAACAATTTCCCCTTCTAAACAGCAAAATTAAAAACTAACTCAATCGAAAAAAGCTACCAAAACCTTTAATATTTCCCCATTCCAACCACCTCACATCTCTACACAAAACATCAAACAACACACAATCAGCTCAAAGTATCAATAATCATACACATTCAATTACCACCCAGACAAAAAGGAAGCAACAAAAAAAAAAAAAAAAAAAAAAAAGTTCACCGACTACCTTCGATAAAGGGGTTTTTGACGGGACCCTCACCGGAGGTTCGGAATCTTCGTGCTCGAGTCCATCGAGCGATTCCTCTTCCCGATCAGACGAGTAATAATCCTCTTCCTCATCACCGCTCATGTAATAATCCTCTTCCTCCATGATTCAATTCAAAACACCAGCTCAAAATTAATCAGCTACGGATTTGTTCGAGGAAGAGAAATCACTGTCTAGCGTCTACGAATGCGTGATTGAGAACATGCTGATCGTGATTTCAACCGGTCAATTAGACGGCGAGTGATTTTCCGGTGGAATTTGGGAAGTGTGTTGTGGAAGGTTTTAGGTGAAACGACAGCGTTTTGAAGGTTCCTGTAGACTGTAGATGACTTCTACCAGGAACAATTGTGTGTCGCTGTGGGTGAGGAGTTCTGAGTAAAATGGGATAGATGGAAATTAAAATTTGCATTTATATACACTTGCAAGTTGCAGCTTATAATTTGTTGGAGAAGGGTAAATTGCAAGCAAGGTTATAAAATTCTAGAAACTTTATCCGCGTGTGACTGTGATGTAAAATATTTTAACTCGAAAAGCACGTAATATACATACATGTGTGAGAAGATGCCGGTAACTCAACCGTGAAAGATAATTTGACTTTGAGTCTTTTTTATACGTAACTTTACTTGTGATATGGAACAACAAAATCTGGATGATTCCATAAGTCAATACCTCGATTTTTAGATTCGAACTTATCGTCTAAGTTTTCGTATTGTGTCAAATTCTGCATTTCATCACTGAGATAGGTAGAAAATGGTAAGCTCGATGTATAAATAAATAAAAAGTAATAGCGCGGGAATGGACTATTTTATCATTCATCATTTAATTGAAATTCATATTATTGGTTGAGCTTTTGATTCAAACGCAAATGGTCTAATTTACACTAAAGTATATTGATATGGATTTCAAGAACTGAAGCGACTAGTCGGCTGGAAAAGTAATATTGAAGAAACTTTGTGAGAATTGCGGAAACGAGCTTTTTTGTCAGAGGTATGGTAACATTAGTATATGAGTAGTTGTAATGTTTACCGTTTAAAAAAAAAATTAAATAATCATTGATTCAATCGTTGACCATCACTTATCATAGTTAGATTTTATTTTAAGTAAGAATAATATATTATGATAAGCAAAATTACATCATAGTTGTTTAACTAAACTAACTGTACATACGATTCGAACCTATCCCTCATCACAAAATCAGGCATCCACGTTAGGCAAATGTCTCAACATAGAAGGAACTATTAGAGCTATAATAGCTATAGTATCTTGTCCAAAAGATGTAACATTAGACGTATCCAAAGGGAGAATTGTGTTGCACAAGCCTCAGTTCTTCCTTGTAAAATCCTGTCATTTTGTTTGCTACCTTGTTAGCTTCCCTATATATTTGTTTCCATTGGCATTCCTATTTGTACTACCATCACTGGCGAATTTGGGCTGGGTCGAGCTGGGTCAGCTGACCCAGCTCACCCAGGCCCAGCCTTGTATACATACTTAAAAAATGTCGTAAATATGTCTAAATTTGTACTACCTGACCCAGCTGAAAGTTTGTGTTGTCTCTCCGAGTGGCTAAGGTTTTGATGTTTTTAATGATTGACCAGAGTTCGAATCTTCAGTACTGTCATTTTTATCACTAATTTCATATTTTTTCGTTCTTTTTCAGCTTTCCATATGATAGCTTTATTTTTTTCTTCACTAGTTTCATCTTTTTTCCATTATACATTTCTTTTGCATCTACTATCCATACTATTATACCTTTATTTTTATTTCACTAGTTTTATACTACCATTTATTTTGCATCTATCCACATATTATTAGTTTTACATTTTCATGTGTCTCTTCAATTTTCAATATTAAGTACGAAATATAATTTTATATTACAACAAATACTCTGTTATGAGTCTTATGACTTATGAGACTCCATATATTTACAACTGTATATAGAAAAATAACAATTATTTTCAGAAAAAATGATAATAAATGTTCATAAATAGTTTTTTTTTATTCTTTATATTTGTGATATTAATACTTGGATAAATTTTTCATAGTTGTTAAATTTATTACGAACTATATATTTTATGGAGATATCGCACATGCAAACTTCGACCCCCCTAATATATGTCGCTGGATTCGCCACTGACTACCATGCATTGAATTTCCTTAAGCAGTCAGAGATGTTGTTGATCCTACACTCTCCAACTGTGACATAACTGTGACATGAAGAATACACAAAGTTGGAAACCACTTGAATACATAATTTTCGTATGTCCATCTGCCATGCCAGCTAACTAAGACCATGCTAACATCCTGCAACTCTGCATTATTGTTAGAACATATTCCTACATAACATGGAGTAGCTCTAATGAAATGCACTTATCAATTACTAAAAATAATTTCCATCCCTGCATTGCCAGGATTAGGATTAATTAGTTGCCCCATCTGTATTCATCGCAATGTAACCAAATGGGGGGTTTCCATTTTACCATTAAGCTTTTCTTAGGTTGTCTTTGTGTGTATCATAATGTTCATATATCTTGCATATTAATCACACGTAGAATTATGAAATAACATGCTATCGTCTCTGAACAATCACCTCGAAACCTAATATGCACGAATCGCTAGAATTTCCCAAACAATAGGAAAACGAATCACACAATACAACACAACGCAATCAGAGAGCTCACGTGTAGAATTATGAAATCACATTCAACTGTCTCTGAACAATTACCTCGAAACCTAATATGCACGAATCAGTCAATTTTCTCAAACAATAGAAAAATGAATCACACAATACAGGAAATTGAAGGAGGAATCACATTGAAAATCAAGGTGAAGAGAAAATCATGATTACCTTCACGCGCACGCATATATAGAAGTAAACACAGACGAAACGGGGAAGGAAAGGACAATGGTGATTTGGTTCAGAAAGCGGTTTATGGTTTTTGGAGGAGAGGGTTTATGGTTTTTTTTGGAGGAGAAGAATGGATTTTTTATAAATTTACTTTGCGGGAAAATATTGTGGGCCTAGCCGCCTAGGTAGGGATTAGTGTATAGAATCCCGAAATCCAAAAATCAATCTGAACCAATCTAATAAATTCGGTTCATAACCTTTTTAGAATTTTAGATTTCGGATCGGATTAAAATTATCAAAATAATCCGATCCAATCAAAATATAATTTTTTAAAAATTTCATGTCCAACACAAGTAGAACAAAAATTTGTTTTGGTACTGATGTTCTCTGTGAAGTTAATTATGTAGAAATCTATCGGATTTGTCGATCATAAAATATATTTAGGTAGTTTTGATCATGTTCTGTGAATTTAAATTTATTGAATTGTTAGTGTCATAGTGACATGAAGAAAAAAATATAAAAAATTAAACCGAACCAGGTCTGATTATTTTCTGATTAATTCGAATCCTATTCGAAATTTTGAATCGGGTTTTGAGTTGAGTAAAAATTCACTATTTGGATTGGATTTGATCCAATCCATGCACAATCCTAGTAGGGATGGCAACTTGAATTGTCAAGCCCGTCCGAGCTCGCTTAGTTGTGTACATGGGCCGAGCATGGGCTTTTAGTTTTAGAAAATACTCTAAATTACTAATATTTATTCGAACATATACTACACACATGTATACATTTACTTAGATGTAGATACATAAAATACTCATCTATACCATACATACCGGGTCGGGCCTTAACCCGGAAAATACTCTAAAATTATTTTCTTTTATGTAAATGTTTTTTTTTTATTTATAAAATTAAAACCCTATTCAACGAGAACCAGGGGTGACAAGTGGGCCTGTTGCTGAACAACCCGGGGCGAACCGACACATCAAAAAACCGCTCCAACCCAGCCCATTTAATAAATGGGCCAGTCCGACACGTATTCGTTTATAATATATGGGCCTCGTGGTTCATATATTCTTTGGCCCGGCCTGGCACGTGAAAGGTTAAACACGTCTGAACCGAAAGAAACCGTTTACATTCCATCCCGTTCGCATAACCCATGTAGAGCCCGTGTGCAATCCGTTTTTTATGGATCATTAGATTAGTCTCTTATCCGGTCATTTTCCAGGCCCAAAATAAAAATTGATCCAAATATTAAAATATAAGACAAATAGTCTAATACTCCAAGTCTCTAACTCCCCAAGTCCAAGTCCAAGTCCAATCCAATATAACGAAATTTGAAAATTAGGTTAACATTCACACTTTACAGTACACACGCTCATGCCGTTTAGTAGGATATATCAACGCTAGGACAACAAACTGCCAGTGATTCCTAAGTAACATAACCAAAATACAATCTATCAGGACACTAATATCATATGATCAGAAATTCATAACTGAGGATGATGCACAAAACTTTTCCCAGATTTCATTTGTAGTATGAAACACCAATACAATACAATTTACACCATGTAGTAACTGTATACAGATCCATAAACAGGAACTAAAATGCTTTTTATAATTTATACCAACATCAAAAACTGCTTCCCAATTTAGGATCCTGAATATGCATCTGAGTATCTCTATCAATATACCACTCTGAGACGGTTGGTTCCTTATGGTTGAACGATGGTACGTTCAGTCTAGCCACTGACGGTGTTGGATTCCATAGAGGAAGACTCGACTAGCTCAGGAACTTGATCAAGGATGAAATTCATGTCGTCTGGAAGTTCACCCTTGGCTCTATTTGTTTTACCTCCTATCACCACTGTTGTTCCATCTTGTAAAGCCCATATCTTTTGATTGATGATTGCATATGTACATGGAAACATCAAAATATTAGCATGTTCATGTGAACTGTATCAAAAACATAGCATACTATATATATCTTCGGCTCCCCCAGGCTCAACATGGCATCGCAGACAACAAACCAACACACACGGTCTCGATAATATCATAAACACCCAATTTTAGACGGTTTCTGAACAACATGATACTTGTAGTAATTATAAGCATTGTATGTGCTCACAAATAAATCTGTTTGCAAACAACTGAGATTACTGTGAAGTGTGAAGTGATTAAATGAAGCAGAATCAGGTTAAAGTGAATTTTAGGCGAATGCGATGACTTTTGGCAAAATGCTGAAAAATGGAGATTCTGTCATTCTGAGTGATATTTTGAGAATCAACGAAATAGCTGCCTCAAAACACATCACACATTTTTAGATTCTTTTAAGTTGGAGATTATCAGGTTTTGCAACAGAAACACGATAGTCTGTTTTCAAAAGTCTTTGCAAACAAGCATGGCATACATATGATTATAGAAGGAAATGTGATGTGTGCTTTCACATATTGTTGAAAAGTAACCGAAGATAATCTGAAATGTATGTACGAAGTATCAGCTTCTGCAACATCTAGCCTAATGCAGATCAGAACTTGCTACTGCAAGCTACTTGCAGAATCAGGATGTGTATAACCGATTTCCTGTTTTTTCTTATTGTATGAAAAGGCCATAATCAATTTACCAAAGATCGACCCCAAACACTCACCTCAAGAGCACAAGATAATGCAGTAGAAGATTCTTATGATGATATTAGTCAAGAAGCATTATATGAATGATGGATAATTCTTTACCTGTGTGTGCGAAAAGAAGCTTACGCAGGTAGTGAGCATTAGAGCACCAAAACCGGCATAAACAATGGGAACTCCAGGATCAGTCTGTACGAAATAAATTTACCTGTGTTAAAAATGAATGGACATAACAGTTCTACCAGTTGTACTGTTGAAACTAGCTAGTCTGCCATTACCTTTAGTTCAAGCCCAGTGCTGCCAATAGCGTCTAATACAACAATTTTTACCCCATCAATCTCAATTGGAAGTTGTGAGTTTGGCCTTCTGACTCCCGCAAATTTACCTTCTTGATCATAAAGGACAATTGACTGCATATCACGAGCTAGCATAGATCTGAAGTGGAGTGATATTAGATACTAGAATGACAAATTTTAACTAAGCTATACTCAATGCCTTAGTTTCTTGCTGTAAAGTACAGAGGCGCTTACATTCCCTTAAGCTTAGTGGAGTCGGAATTTTCAATAGGCAAGATTGTCCCATAGAGCTTCTTGTCTCCATTGATTTGCAAAGGTGCCAGTGCCAAATTAAAAGGTCCTTCGCCGTCCTTCATTATTTGCAGTGTCGATAAGCTCCAATCTGTTTGGTATATGGTTATTCCACCATATCTTAAAGGATCATTAACGCTTATAGTCTTCCGCATCACCTCTTTGCCATCTTGGTCAGTCAGAGAAAGATCACTACGAAACTGCGAAACCTGAGACCAAAATACAATTATTTTAGAATTTAGACGCCTAAATCAGAACTGTTACAGCAAGAAAATTGAAGTTCTTTTACTTGCATCTTCTTACCTCTCCACTATCATAGTAGTCCATCGAGAATCGATTCACATGAACCTCAGTGTTGAAAGATTCCGAAGGGATTGACAGAAATCCATTAGGACCTAGTACATCCCCTATGACGAAATCCAAACCCTGTGGAACTGTTACAGACCCTCGAAAACTTCCAGTAGCGCTAAGAGTTCCACCAACCATTATGAGTAACAAAGCTATGTGGACGCCTATTGGGGCGAATCTACCTGCCAGCCCCTTGAAGGCATATAATGATGGTCCCTTTAGGAATACCTAAGATACAAAACAACTGAGGTTACTTAGCTGTTGAAACGAAAGAGGAACTAGCAGTGGCAAAGTAAGTACAACGACAGATCATTACGCGTACCTCATACCCAGAACCCATTAGAATGACACCCAAATCCTTAATTGAAGCTCTGGGCAAGCTGTCGGAGAAAGACTGCTTTTTAATTGCCTCGGCTGAATGTAAATACGACCACCTAAGAACAAAGATGTACGCTGTAAAACAGTAAGTTACCGCAACGATATCATCAACCCGAAGACACTTTTTATCAGAAAAGACACAAAATCAGACCTTTTTGCTACCTTCAGTGTAGGGATCTGTGTTGTGTATGTACAAGCCATAAGCGATGCTCCTAAGAGGATCAACGTCCCCAGAAATATCGGAGACGAGAACATATGATCAAAGCCAAGGGCAAAAATCCACCTCCATGTGAAGAATCCCAGAGCAGAATGCTCCTCAGAGTACTTATTGAAATAGAAATCCGGTGCTTCACCCTGCTCAATCACCGTTCCTGCAAAGACATAAAAGACCTTGAATCAACGTTCCGATTCTCAGCAGCATCTCGAACAGCTACACATTTCAAAAACTCTAGCACCTTTAGAATCTTTTCGAAGAATACATTCAATTTCTAAAGCTGCAAAGCTAAAAACTCTTTCGTATCCAATCGAAACATATAGGAACAAACAACACTGCATGGCAAGACAACTAGTCGAAGCCAACTAATGAACTTTTCGACACAGTGAGACAATGTAAGTATCTATTTGCAGAAACTCAAGTCTGTTAATGTTACTGTCTATCTAACCACATTCAGCTCAAAACATAAGGAGCATAGCATAATCAAATCACAGCAACTCCACAACAAATCTACCTAAATCCAGCCCATTTCAACAACTTCCATCGAAACCGAAATTCAGCAAAGGCATATCAGAAGTGCAGAACAAATAAAAGATAACATAATACATACCTAAAGCCATCAAAGCAGCAATAACAAACATCTCCCCAATAGCCAAAGGCAGATTAGAAAGAACAGACAAAACCTTCTTAGGCAAACTCTTCAGCTTCCAAGAACCACCCTTCTTCTTACCCTCCAACTTCTTATCCGGCGGCACACCATTTCCGCCGCCGGACACCGGCGGTGCACCACCAGGCTCAGGCGAAGAAATCCTGCCACCCTTTTCAATTGGAGTGATTTTGAGCTTACAGAAAATGGTTCTCTTGGTAGTGTGAGAAGTGTACAGCAAGGAACTGTGGGGGAAAGTGAATTGGACTTTGCTGCATTTGAAGGGGTGTTGGATTATATGTGATTGAGTTCTTGATGCAATTGTGGATGAAGACTTCATTTTGGGTTGTCAAGAAGATCAGTTTAGCTGTGTTCTGTTTCCATGGTGGTGAAGTTAAAGGGCACAGAGGTTTATGCTGTAACGACCACCACGTTGGTTAGTTTATCCACAATACAAGATGAAGTACTTTAGTGGCTACTGTTGTAAAATATCCTATCTAAACTTCTCAACAAGGCCAGATATTTCCTCTTGTTACACATAAAGCCATTTCGAATTTCCAGCATTCGCGGAAAGGGTTATCGGCTATCCCAAGATCGTGTGATTCAGCCTGTTGTTCTTGCTGGAACGCAGCAAACATGAGAGTAAGACAACCTCGACTTGGTGTTACTTTGACGCTAAGCGTCTAAGAGGAGAGGTTTTAATACAGGAATCAAAGATATTTTCTGATAACAAGTTATTGCTATTGAGATTCAACTATTCAAGGATAGTTTGGTTGGAATCAGATGCTTAATTGTTCGAAAACAATGCTAGGAATGGAAAAGAGTGTCCCGGGGCGATGGACACAGCCATTCAACGTGTTAGCTTGCAACATGTTCGCAAAGATCAACATATTGAAGCTTCAGAAGCCAAGACAGCATGTAGTATAAACTGGATAGTAAAACAGCAGTGGTGTGATTCATACTTCAGAGCCTACATACAGCACATACAGTCTGTAATATGGCAATTATGTTGCTGCACTGATGATACTACCAAACACCTCGAAACTCGAAAGCAAACGAGTATTGAATTATTGATTCAAAATACACTCAGGGTCCACAACAAGAACACAATACATTCCAGTTCTGTTAGCTAATAAGGAGGCTCACAACTGGCAACAAAAGCATCAATAGAGGTATAGATATATACTATATACTGGCAACATGACATATTCCGGTTCTGTTTACGAACCGAAAGCCATACAGAGAGTGGACTTGCAACTTCAAGGTACTTATGTTACTAGTACATAACTTTCAGCAGCATACTATGGTGTATTGAGCTTCACCATCCTATTTATTGAGGATGAAGTCGCCTGCGAACCTCATCTCCTTGACCACCAAGTTTATCTAAGACATTACACAATCTGACACACAGGTTGAAGAAGCAGCCTACTGAACTAACATATACAAGCTCATAACTAGAATTTCTACTCCATCACGAAATTGAACTCATGCAAGGATTAGATGCAACAATACAATAAGACCAATAATAACGAAAATAATCTTCCAGGCAATTGGTTTCCATTCAAGTTGAACCGAGTGATGGTGGTGAAAACCATGAACATAACCTCCGTGGAAGGAACTAGAGAACATGAAAGGAGCGCCAGAGGTTGCTCCATATACAGTAGCATCATGAAACCCGTGCACCTGAAAGTTAAAAATAGCCGGTAATGCGCCAAAAAGAGTAGACAGGGTCATGTGACCGAACCTTGCAGCTGGCATTGGCATGAATCCCATTGGGTCCAAGTCATTCGGTCGAGCATAATTCATATCTACACGTGGAGCAGTTTCTGGCCTTTGAGCCATGGGTCGACTTGGAATGTTAACACCAGGCATTGGCCGAGATCTAGGGTCACGGTTTGTCTTACCCCTTCCATATATTGGAACCAATTTCTCCTCCTGCACAATAGCCTTACAAACAGGACACTCATGGGAATGTGAGTGAAGCCGGATCCACTGGTAAAGGCAAGGCCAACAGTAAAGATGACCACAGAGAGTCACAATCGGCTCTTGTGCCAAATCGAAACAGATGTTGCACTCAAAGTTACCCGTATCGCAGGGTACTTCAGACAAATAAGAAGTATCAGCCGATTCACCAATCCCCAAATCCATTTTTACAGGCTGGTTCAACCTGACAGCAAGATATGATTCAAATTCGAAGCAAACAGATCATCACTATTGAACGATTCTAAATAACAGAAACATAGCACAAAGAGCCCAATCCATTTTTACAGGCTGCTGGTTCAACCTGACAGCAAGATATAATTCAAATTCGAAAGCAAACAGAACATCACATTGAACGATTCTAATTTACAGAAACATAGCACAAAGAGAGAGAGCGTAAAAGCTCACTTAACACAAAACCCACCAAAGCCTACACCAGTTCCCATACAGATTAATCTGACATATCCAGATCAAGTGAAACAAAAAAAACTTTGCAAAACAATCCCAAATCACGAATGAATACACTGGTCTCATAGTTAGTAATTTCACAACGTGCAGTATGAAATCAGCATTTTCAACACACAATAGTAGTACACCTTAAAGCCCACACAGATTGCAGCACAAACCTAATCCAGAATTAGTCTACAATCAACAACCGTGTCGTATAACATTCATTGAAAAACAAACAGAAATATACCATAAAACAAAAAACACATCAAGAATACGCGCATATCCCGACAGACTGAATATCTTCAATGCCAATCATCCAAATCATATCCGTTCAACGAGTAAAAACAAGATCATTCATTTATTCTACCCAATCCAGCTGCAGCATAAACCCTATTCAAATCAATCTCAACCAATAGCTGTCTCGTAAACTATCATACCTCATTCATACACAACAAACAAACAAACAAGCAGAGTATGGCAATGCTAAGCTTGCAAACTATCTTCAATCAAGAAGCAAAAAAAATGTAATCTTTTCACACACATCCAGATTGTAGCATGAACCCAGTTCAGAATCAGTCTCAATAAACAGTTGGGTACTATCAGATTTCAATCATAAACATCAAGCAAACAGAAACAAGGCATATGACAATACAACACAAACAAATCTACTCAAATCTTGGAAAATCAAGAACATTTAAACATATATACACAAACCCAGAAACTCAATCAATCAATCAAGCGCCGTGATCTGATGCGAGAAACAACCAATCAAATCAAAGAGAGTAACCATATATATGTATGTATTGGTTTTTACCAGTAAGAAGAAGAGCTGAAAGAATAGATCTAACAACAAACTTAGAGCAGAATCTAAGAATATATACCATAGAATAGGCAAAAAAGGTACTACTTTGGGATTACCGAATAAATTACTAACCTCACCTTTTTGCTCCTCTTTCAGTTTCAGGTAAAGGGGAATTGTTGAATTGGGGAAACCCAAATTTGAGGTAAGTAGGTAGTTGAAATGATAGGCACCATTGCCAACAAGATGATGACGTAGTACTGCTTGCTACTACTAGTCATTTTCCTTTCTTGGCCTCGTGAGACGCGTGTCATGTACTCACCCCACACACAAGATTTGAGATTTCGGTTCGATTCGATGCGGCTAATTTAAACGAGCACTACTAGATTCGATTTAAATGAAATTATGTTTCATTTATCTTGAATTGGAATCAAATGCTAGCCAGGCAAAACTGAATATTCATTTTAGGTAAAGACAGGTGATAATGCTAGAGTACAACAATAATACGATGTTTTATAAGATGTTAACGATACACATAAACAACAGATTTGAACATCAGAAAATGCCAAATTCAGAACAAAATTGAACCAGCAAAAGCAGAAAAGAATCAAAGAATACAACCAACATAACAAATCACTCATTATCTATTTAATCATAACATATAAGTACCACTATTAACAGAAATTGTAAACTTTCTACTTCACAAGGCCATTATAGCTTATAGACTTCATCTTCAGGATTTGAGACTTCAATGGTTGGGAGGAGGTTTGATGATTCTCTGGAGAATAACAGTTCTCCGAGTGTCGCGGCTGCAGTTATCCGCTTGAACGCCCAACTCATCGATGTTCTTTGTGAACGCATCTAGTTTCTTCTTAATCTGTTCGACGCCATTTGAACCTCCTCTTCGTTGGTGGCGAAGCTGGCGTCTTCCAACAATGACTCGATCTCTATCTCCAGTCTATCGATCAACACTCGAATATTATCCAGATCCTTGATGGTAATGTAAGTCCCCACATTCATGCAATTTTGAGCACTTGTCTAGAGCCGCACAGAAGTCTAGTGTCTTGAGGCTGTTTTCGAAGTACTCCTCTACAAGCTCAAACAACTTGGAGGTTCTCCATATGTCCTTTTTACAGTCCACTATGAGCTGCAAGAAAATCAAAATTTTATAATCAAATCCAAAATACACGAAGTCAAGAACTAATAAGCAATGTAACTGCGAACAATGTGCAGTATTCTCTTTGCGGATTTTACAACACTAACACGGCACGTGTCCAAAAACAATGATTTTAGTGTCATGGACTCTCAAAAGATACGACGCATGTGCAAATTCAACGGAAATTACCTTCATCATCGTCTTCACCATCCACTTCATCTTCATCATCGTCATCACCTTCATCATCGTCTTCACCATCCTCTTCATCTTCATCATCGTCATCACCTTCATCATCGTCTTCACCATCCTCTTCATCTTCATCATCGTCATCACCTTCACCTTCTTCATCTTGCTTCCCGGAGTAAAGCATACCGCCAATTTCAAGTTTAAATTGATCATTAGCATTGTTACTGTGTTGTTCTTTCAGTATTCTCTTTGCAGATCTAACAACACTATCCGAACACTGATACACCTCGATTGATTCAAGTGTCATTGATTCTGCAAAAACTTCTTCTGGTATTTCCTCCAACTTATCCATCCATCCAAGTGTCAAATGCTCAAGGGTAGGGAAGTGATTAGAACACTCCTCTTCTGTTCTCCACCTCACTAGATCATCACATTCCCAGATTGTTAAAAATTTGAGGCTCTGAAACTCCCCTTCACTTGTGGTCCACTCTTCACCACCCATGAAACCATTATCTTCTATTCTCAGAATTTGAAGATTTGGCAATGAACCAATGAGTGTCATACTTCCCCAAGGGATCTCACAAAACGATAGCCTCAGCTCTCTGATGGAATCAGGAAACATCTGATGAGTCTTCAGCTTTATTCTTGGTGCCCAAATACTCAATGTTTCAAGTTTATGACATTGGACCATGTTAGGAATAGGAACACGGTTACCTTCTCTCCTATTATCAATTCTCAAATGCTTAATATTTGGAATGCTGTTAACCACCTTATCACTCAAATCTTGCACTTCAATAAGCGTCTCCAATTTTTCAAGCACAAACTCCAAACTGGGAGGCTCCGGCATAATGAACCCACCAGTAAACTCAATATGCTTAATTTGTCTCAACTTCCAGATGTCACATGGCAGTAGAGTGACCACCCATCCTTTTGCGTAACCATCCACAATCAAGGTCTCCAGATTCCACAACAAGGATATTGAAGAAGACAACATCCATGATGGGAAACAATTTACATCACATCTTAGGAATCGTAAATTAACTGGTTGCACATCAATATCTCCAGGTAACTTTTGCCCATAGGGCGCAGAAAACACTCTTAGCAATCTTGAACACGAGACGTCATTTTGCATATCCAAGGTGCTGAAGGAAATCAATGAACGAGCAGATCCTTTTCCGAGTAGAGAAAACTCACCGCCACCATGAATAGCTAAACGACGCTGATTTCCTATTGTTTCGACAGAAGCAACATTGAAATGAACAAATCCCCCTTTTTGAGCTTCTCTAATGCTAAGCTCCCTTACTAAATCATGCATCGCCAGACTCCATGTGTTTCCATATCGATCCAGCTTGCTCACTGTAACAAGGTTTCTGTCAATCAGATCATTTAGATACTTCTTTGCAGTCTCCTCCGGCAGTTTAACTGCATCTGGCTTTAAGAATCCATCTGCACCCCACAAGCTGATGACCTCAGAGACTTCGATTTGATGATCTTCTGGATAAGTTGCCATGTATAAGAAGCAAGGTTTTAAATGGATAGGCAATTGGTGGTAACTCCATGATAATATCTCCAAGCAACACTCATTGTCTTCTCCACTTATGATAGAGCTTATATTATCAACAACATATTCCCAGTACTCTGATGTGATGTTGGACATTTTAAGGAGGCCACCAATCACAATTAGAGCTAAAGGGAGCCCTTTACACCCCTTGGCAATTCTCTTTCCACATTTCTCTAATTCAATGGGGCAAGATTCTTCACCAAACACCTTCTTAGAGAGCAAATCCCAACTTTTATCATCACCTAGAACCTGCACTTCATAAGATTCAAACGATCCAACACTACGTGCAACATCCAAACGCCTAGTGGTTAGTAGGATTCTACTCCCATTATTGTTATCGTGGAGGAACCTATTTATCGCATCCCACGCCTTGACTTCCCAAATATCATCCAAGATAATAAGATATCTTCTACTGAACAAGCATTTATGTAAAGAAACTCCCAACTGTCCATCCTCTACATGATCATTTTCACCAATATCTTTTAAAAGAGGACGAATAATAGTTGCAGCAGTGAAAACTTGAGACACTGTTACCCAAGCAATAATATCGAAATGATTCTTGAGGCCTGGGTACTTACAAACACTTTTGGCGAGCGTGGTCTTCCCAATACCGCCCATACCGACAACCGGAAGGATTTGGCGACTGGATTCACGTCTTCTGAGTTGAGCTATCAGATGGTTGACTTGCTCATCAAATCCTTCTGTGTTGATCGTTTCATTGGAAGGAACTGCCAAGCTGACAGGCACAACGCTTCTGGGCAGCTGACCATTGCTACTGTTGTTCTCTTTGACATCCATGGCCTCTTGGTGGATGAGATCCATTTCTTCGATTGTGTTCTCCAGATCATAACACAAGAGGGCATACCCTTCGTCACTCTCGCCTGTAAGTCGGTCCACGATATAGGATTCGATCGTGTCTTCAGCTGCAAAAGCAGCAGCAACCATTTTTTCAGCTAAATCATCTGGAACTATTTGAGAGTAAGCTACAAGAAAGTCAACCAAGGAATTAACTTGATCGAACAGGGATTGGATTTGCAGTTGATCAAAAGAAACAGGACAAGAATATTGGATTCGGGTTAAAACATTCATCAGAGAAACAAGAGCTGCATATGCATATGCTGCGGCCATAGCTAGTCTCGTGTCGTGTGTGTATATTTTGAGTTGTAAGCAGAGTTTTGGTTGAAAGCAGAAATGCTCAGATGCAAACTATGGAAATAATCTCTCCAGAACTCATTTGTTAGAAGATGCAAAAGTCTAAGTTAGGTAGATCTATCTCAGTCTCAGTCAAATAATCAAACCATATAATAAGCTGTAGAAACTTCGTGGAATAGTGCAGAAAAGAATCAAAGAATACAACCAACCTAACAATAACTCATTATTTATTTATCATATCATAATATATATACCACTATTATAACTTATGTAGCTAATACAGACTTCATCTTCAGGATTTGAGTCTTCAATGGTTGGGAGGAGGCTTGATGATCCTCTGGAGAATAACAGTTCTCGCCCTGCGAATGTCGCGGCTGCAGTTATCCCCTTGAACGCCCAACTCCTCGATGTTTTTTGTGAACGCGTCGAGTTTCTTCTTAATCTGTTCCACGCCAACTTTAACCGCCTCTTCATTGGTGGTGAAGCTGGCGTCTTTCAACAACCACTCGATCTCTATCTCCAATCTATCGATCAAAACTCGGATATTATCCAGATCCTTGATGGTAATGTAAGTCCCTACATTCATGCAGTTTAAAATCTCCTTCTGCCCCTTTATAGCATCCTCATAGTTCTTAAGGAGAGAATCAATCCATTTCCCCATTGAACCCAACGGAATTGAGGTTGCGGCTGCCAGTGCTGCTGCCACGGGTGGTGCAGCCATGGCAGCAGCCACGACAGAGCAAATCAACACTGCAGCAAAGGTGGCTGCAAAGATTATACTTGAAACTTTCCTCCATGCATATATGAAGGTACCTTAGTTTCTTGTCCAGCTTACTTTTACACAATCTCAGCTTTTCGAGCATGCGTATTTGCTGCGTGTAGACAGATCTGAATATCTGAAAGAACTCTTCGGTGAACGGATCCCCTGCCTCCTTAAAGTTCTTTAGCTCTTCCAATGTCTTAGTGTACCTCGTGGTTCCTTCCATTTCATCTTCCTCTTCAAACTGCTGAAGGGCAACATGAATGAGTAGCTGACTATCTCGAGCCCGCTTTAAGCACTTTTCTAGAGCCGCACAGAAGTCAAGTGTCTTGAGGCTGTTTTCGAAATACTCCTCTACAAGCTCAAACAACTCTGGGGTCTTCCATATGTCCTTTTTACTGTCCAATATGACCTGCAAGAAAATCAAAATTTTAGAATCAAAGCTGCAATACTCGAAGTCACAAATTAAGCAATGTAGGTGCGAACCATGTGCAGTAAGTGCTCATACAAAAGAGAGGGTTTTGAGTGTAACGTCCCATGTGAAAACAAACACCAAACATTTAATCTGCTGAGCATATATAAGTGTTCTAAGTCCCTTTGTTCTATCTTTAGATAACAAACTACAAACATTTCGTTTAAAGGGTCCACGTTTAACAACATATTTAAGTCCTATGAAAATTTTCTAAAACTGAACAATTTCTCATGAAAAATGATATGGTTAATGGCTAAGTTTATTTCAGAAATACTTGAACTTTTTGTACCTTAACGTACAACTTCTTGATTCATTTCAAGAAGGCATTCAGTGACGTCTTTCATGGAATCAAAGGACAGGACACTATCCTCAACACCAGCTGCAAGTGAATTAATGGCATTGCTAGTAGGTGATTGAAGTGTCGTATCAAATGACTGGAGATCCGCATCCAGCCGGCACGCTGCCTCGTACGAATGCAGCTCAGTCGTGTAGTGCAGATTGTCAATCGAATTTGTTCCGGATGCTTCTCCGGCACTCTTGCTCATATGGCCTCCCATGATTTCAACAGCTATAAAACTGCAACCAAAACCAAATCACTCAAATGAATTTCATTCCACATTATAGCTTCAGCAGTTATCGATGCTATCGGTTTACAAAAATGAGCGAAATCCTTGCACTAAGTTTGCTGTCCATTCTGTCTAGGAGCATACAGGTTGCAATAGTGAATCAATAACATTAGATAGAAAAACCACAACCCTTCATCAATCTTTTCAAGTCCAACTTTTTGATTGCAAAGTTGATCAATAACATTTTTTGTTGTGTTATCGTTCACTACTTGAAGATAATTGTGAAACACTGAAATTTTACATTGAAGAAACATTAAGTGCATGTTTGAAAATAATTGTTGTATATAATGGTTTACACGTACAGCTTAAAAGCTTTTATATGCTTTTATATGTAAATTAAGTCAGGTAGAATAAAGGACATGCATTTGGCAATTCTTGAATTGGGGAATTGTGGTGCTCATGAGTGTGAGGTGCAATGCATTTATGTCATGGACGATTCATGTAAGCATTATTAGTTGAACTGAGATAGAAACATACACCTGAAACAGGAATATTTAAGACTTGTTACTGACAAAGATTCATCTTATACACAGACGAATGGCGTGTACAAAAACTGCAAGCAATCTATCAGTACATAACAATCCTATGAAACAAGAATCACCTATACATATGAAATTAAACTTTAATAAGGGTGGAAACAGATAATAAAAGCTAAGGTCCTTAATATACCTACTGTAATGTTCTCATTAATTTTAACACAAGTTGAAGAAGCATCTGACATTTATACAGAATGGCAAATATACCAAAGACCAGTGCGCACTATTTTGCTTATTGTCACGTAATTTGGGCAGGAGCATATAAGGTTAGTTAGGTCAGCATCATCAGAGATGTAATAGGTATATATACAAAACATGACCCTAAAAAAATGTTATTCCAGAAAAGAAAAGACCCCATAAGAAGTCAAGAGCATCGCCTTTCTGCAGAAAACCTGCAAACAAGAACATCAAGAATAATATTGAAGGGGTATTATAAATAAAATCTCACCAGTTATGTCAGACACTTGTAAAACTTTGATCGAGAATGACGGGAAAGGTATTACATACACCAAGTGGACACTACAAAAAAAAGGAGCAATTGTGACGAAAAATTTCATCACAAAAGGCATGATTTTCGTCACTTTTGACCTATCGTGAGGAAAACAATTCCTCACCTGCCGTCACAATTGGTCCCTCACATTTGATCAAATGTGAGGCTAGGGCTTTCGTCACTGTTGATCTGGCAGCAATTGTGAGGGAAGTTTTCGTCACATGTCGTCACTTTTGCTAAAAAAAAAATTAAAAAAAAATTAAATTTTGAAAATGAGCAGGCTGTGTTATATTTCATGCCCAAGCCCAACGTAAGCGTTTACAGAAAAATCATCCAAATATAGCATACAACAAAACGATAAATAGTAGTGAACTGTACTATATTCAATCATAGAAACATCACCGTTTACAACCT
>JAQRGC011852057.1:0-12615 GCA_028659135.1 Plantago lanceolata
TGGTAATGATAACAATGTGATTGATTAAAATAATATAAAATATTGTTGTCTTAATTTTGGTGAAGAGAGGTAAAACATCAAAACTAAAAAGATGGAGGGAGTACATTGTCATCTTTGCTTAGTGGAACTATAATTACTGTGAACAGAACAATCAAAGTGGTTTTTTAAGATACCGGGGACTATCAATGGTATCTCATCTCATTATTCTCGGCGGGTCCTGCAGTGGCCACCACAATGGACCCACTGCTACAGAGTGTAAAGACTAGGACCAATGATAGGCCCCAAACTCAAGTAGTTTGAAAACAGAGATGAAATTAGCATGGGAAAACAATAAGACCATAATTAGTGAAGCTACCTGCTGTTGCTGTTTCTTAAGCTTAGCATTCTCCTCCACCAAATGTGCCACTTCCAGCTCCAGCTCAGTCGTGTAAGCCTGCATTAAGCAAATCAAGAAACGCCATGAAGCCAATTTTTGTATCTACTGTATACTTCAACTCAACACCAAAACTAGATGAAGCATAACAGGAAAAGAGAGGCAATTTCCTGCTTTCGTGCCCGTGATCGAGCAGCAGACTCTCGGTTCTTGATCATACGCTTGTGGCGTCGATTCTTGTCATCGTAATCAGCTTGCTGAGTATCAGAAATGAACCTCTTGTTGTTACAATCTGGATTTGGAACATCATGAATGTGGGCAGTAGTAGTAGCAGTGGTGGTGGTGGTGGTGTCAGGAAGAAAAGAGCCTCTGAGGGTGAGCATTACAGGAGGTGGGGTCGGGGTGGTTGAGCGGGCGTTTGGGGGAGGAGAAGGAACAGCGCCGTTGCCCCTGGCGAAGAAGTCTTGAAGAATGACACGATCAGTGGAAGGTGGGTCATGAATGTTTATGCCGCCGCCTCTGCTTATGTCTCTCCAAATGTCTTCCATACTTTTTGGGAACTGGTGGTCATTGATGGTGGTGTTGTTGGTGAAGTTACTACAATGGGCAGAAGGGGAAGAAGAGTGAGATGATGTCCACATTTGGAGAGGCAAGAATGACAGACGGTCTTTGTTTGGAGACAAAATACAGTTCTAGTAGTGGTGTTTTCAAGAATGGAAGTGGTATATAGTGTGTTTGGTTTTGTTTGGGTAGTTTTGATGGGAAGATAAACAAATGAGTTATTGATGCTTTATTTCCAAAAATAAGTTAGGTTATGTTCGGTTCACATTAAGTTCGATTTCGTTCAGTTAAAAAATCTCATTCGAATTGAACGGAAACTTAAAATGGAGTGTGTTTTTTTCCGTTTTTGTTTTGGTTTGATATGATGGTATGCACAAGGTTCGAGGGTTACCCTTTTCAGGGATTGATGTACCATACGACTATACGAGGGGGGAAGCAGCTGCAACGTTGTTTCTTTTCTAGTGACTAGTACTCTAGTAGTGGTACGGTTGGGTAATTCTGTCTGTGGTTTCATCATCAACTCTGAATATGATAGATACACACTCTTTCTCTCTCTATAATATCTCACTCTCTGTGTTGTCATGTCACATAGTACCCTTCAAAGCATAGAGAGCCACGCGTTCTGTAGCTTACTTGTTGCATTGCAGCTAGCTATTCTACCAGGTCATCACTCTACTGTATCCTTCATGATTCATCGACCCCCTGTATACTGCCACTACACTTTACAGTTTACAACAATACTATGCAAACAAATGCCCACATAAATATTTAACTATTCCACTTTTATGATTCAAGTTCATACACTGTACTTCTACCAAGTCATTTAGAGTACTTCACTTGCACTTGCTTTTAGGGTAACAAAAACAAAGTCATTTCTTGAAGGGAACTATATTTGTAACATCTCAATCCCTTGTAATGGAATGGAAGATTTATACCTATAGGCTATAGTGACATATTGGAATCGAGCACTTTCAAGTTTCAACACCGCACATATATTTCTCGCTCACGTTCAACATCATAAACTCCCATAGGGGTCCACCTTCACTATACTAGTCCTCATCACATCGTTTGACCTTGGAATGAGCTCCAAAATAAAAGAAAGACGTCCAATGTTTGTGAGTGACACTTTATATCTCGATGAGTGCTCTCCAGATATCCTACCAGCCAACAAATCAACACAAACTCTTCTAGCACATTTTTTCTTCACTCAACGAACTTGTAGTACGTATAAAAAACATATCATGTCACATCCTTGCAGTGCTCCTCCATCAATAAGCTCACTTAGACTTCATTTTCTACAAGTAGGATCATTATCAACCTTTTCGAGCTATTAACATATTTTGGGGTATCACACACCATAAGAAAATTATAAATTTTGGATTCCTTCTTCAAACTCAAAAACATGAGCTTGGGCTTTTTTCAAGTTCATGAGCCCCACCCCTGCAAACCTTTATGGCTTTGTTCTGTCCGGATCAAATCTTAGTGGTATTATGATATTATCTCTACCTCACTTTATGATCGTATCCATCATCCTTAAAACCAAAATATTATTGTTATGCCAAACCACTATTCACACCTTCCTAAATCCTAAACTACACCTCCAGAAACTCCATCAAACAAAGATAGTTTAGTCTTACGGATGTAATTTTTTGGCTCATAGTCGATGGACAAATCGTCACTCTAAAATCTATAGGTGCCAAGTTGCGAACCACAGATCATGAGTTGATTACTTGGCTACGAAGGATGAGAGTCATTATGTTGAGCTCTCAAAAGTTGCATTATAAACAAGATAAGAGTAACACAAAAGATGGGATTGATTGACAAACAATGCTTCACAAACTAATTAGTTACTCTATAAACATAAGTATCGTCCCCACACAGGTTATTAATCCTGTTGTCCGTTTAGTACTCAAGCCATGCAATGATGCAAGTAGTCATATCTGATACTATTAACATGCTATCAACATTTGTTATGAAAGTCACTAACTGAAAGTCATCTAAATATTAGACTCATTACCGGAAAAGGTGGTGAAGAGGAGTTGCGTAGGACATGTTGTCAGTACCGTTTAGACTGTCATACTCGCCCTTATGTGCTCTGTCACTCTGTGCATGGTCAATGCAGCCTACACCAAATATTTGCATGAGACGCATTAGTCATCTTGGTTTCTTCTGTAACCTTAGATTTCGATTTAGTAATTAATTCTTCAGTTTGACAAAATAATCCATACTCCATTCATGGAGCAAGTCACTGAAAAGCCAAGAACAGAGACAGTAATATAGATAAATGTGTATAATGACAAAGCAGCAAGACTTTGAGCTTCGTCCCTATTTGGTGTTTCTGATCGATCAGTGTAGTTCAGTAGTTAAGTATGCCTACAGCACCAGGGGCTGGGGGAGATGAACTAGCATAGTTTTCAGGTCTGGGTTCGTAATTATCTGCTACTCCCATGTCATAACCTGCATAAATTAATGCATGTCTGTAACTTTGATACTAGCTATTAGACGGTAACTGCTTATAACTTTATCCTCGAGGAAAACATACAATTAAATTTGAGCCAGCCAAGAACCAGTTTTTCTCTATCAACCAGTCAAGAAGTTTTCTGCAGAAGCATTATTATTAGCTGCCAGAGTGATCAACCAAAGCTAGTCTTTGACAAATACGGTGGTAACAAATTTTAGTACTTGATAAGTTTAATTCAGAAACTTACGCCCAATTATATTAAACCCTGGACTCTTAATAACAGCCAGGCAATATACAAGTTCATGCTGCAAATCAGAGTTGGAAGATAATTTTAGTAACACGGAAAAGGTGAACATTACGGATAATCGTAAGAATGAGTAGCATCTATTCCAATATTACCAGAGTGGAGATGACGATGACTGGATCATCGACAGAGAAATGGTTGCCACCAGCCATAGTAGGGATGATACCAGGAACCAAACTTGTATTCATCTCTGGACTATTCATCATCAACCAAAAGGAATATGTTAGCGGGTTCCTGAAGAAACTCGATGCCAGTGAAAAGAAGAAAAACAGAAGGAAGAAGTTAATACAGTCTGACCTCATAATATAGCAGAATTCAAAAGGAATTCTCGGATCAGGTTGACGCCTCTTATCACGTGCATGTGAATGGAACTACACAGAATTTAGAACTCGTAAGCTTGAAGCAAGGCAACATCAGAAAGTTTAAGCTTCCATCGAAGGCTTACACCATCTGCAAGCATCGTAAAGAAAGGATTGACGAGATATGTACAGGAGGTCCCAGAATCAACAAGGGCAGTGAACTCAGAATCAAGAACAGCAGTCCCAACTCCCAACACGAACTTGAGTAACAGTAATATTGTAGGTTGGGCTGCATGGCACAATCAGTGAAGACAATTAATGAAATTGATAGCTCTAGCCAGAGGACACAAAATCCCACGGTAAACCAGATAATTATTCACTCACTGGAATGGGTCCATATTAAATGGGGTCTCTTCTTGATCAACACTGCCCTTATCTCCAAAACTGATTCTCCCTCTCCCATCATCACCAAAACACATGGAGAAAGAATTTGCTATATAACCAATCCTTCCTTGGACAAGACACTTAGAACAGATATTTTTTCGAAGCCTAAGCCAAATAGACCATTTGCAGCAGCAAAATCCAAGAAGGAACCAGTTTGCATCAGTCCACAGCTGCCCAATTCATAAAGAAATATATTATGGTAAATAGATGGACTAATGCTAATACAGTATGATACATTGTCAATAAGATGCTCACGAGGAAAAAGTTTGTAATGCTAATAAGATGCTAATCAAGTGATAAAAGATTCAGACATTGCATTGCATAACACAGATTATTATAATCAGAAAAAATGTGTGATGCTGACCGACTCAAAGTTCAAATTTGATATGATATCTACACAAGCCAATAGTGGCACTTGGAAAACCAGCTCAATATATCAACGAATGTCACTTGTTTTCAGGAGACGATGTGTTATGCTTTTATTAAGCCTCCAATACCTAGGGGGTTTCAGAATAGTATATAAGCATATAGATTCTCACCCAAATGTCACGTACCGTTTCACAGGTCTAGGTTCACCATTGGAGGACCTTAAGTGTAGGATATCCTCCACCAGAATTCCTGATGTTGAAGTCTCCGATGAGACATAGGAGACGTATAAGGGCAACTATGAAATGTCTCCGAGTAGATGTTGATGGTTACATAACTCATTGTTGCAAGTTACATTTCTGCTAGTGGAGATCCATCTGGGTCATATATACTAAGCTCAAAGTCCTGCCAATTCAAGTGAATCGAACCAGATCATGACTATAAGTAGAGGCAGACATAAAAGAGTAAAACCGTGGTACCAATATGGCATAAAAGCCTATTTGCCATGTTTCTTAATTCTGTATTCGTGCTTATAAACCAAAACTCCGACGTATTTTTGAAACATATAGTCCTTCATCTATAAATCCTTAATCAGATACTCCAAAAGTAAGAGTGGCTTCTTTCCCGGACTAAATTTTATCTCACTTCAATCAACTTTATATAATAAGTGTCTTATCCATTATAATGTCCAGGTTTCCCAAGTAGAGCGACAAATTTTAATCCGAGCTAATTATTTTCCAATTGGCATAGACATGTGCTGGTTATAAACAGAACTAGTCATCACTCAATCAGCATCATACAATTCCAGATAAACAACTTGGATGCTAAAAACAGCACATATGCAGTTCACATAATCAAACTGAACTGAATAGATGAAAAACATATTAAGAAAAAATGAAAAACGAACATACAGAAGGGGAACAAAGCAAACGCACACAGATCGAATCAAGCGCCACCAAAAACTTCATCCCTGGGGTTCCCAACGTCACAGTCGTGTAATGCAAACTGCAGCAAACAAAACAGATCGAATCAATCAAAACGACACAGTCTATATAAAACCTAATCAAACCTAGAATCTACTAAGTAATTTACGCTTACAATCCCAACGAGGTGATTCGGAAAGTGGCGTTTCCGTCCGAGAAAGTGAAAGCGTCCAACATAATTACATAAATCGATCTTAACGAGCCAACAGTTCGTAATACTCGACGCTTCCGGTCTCCGGACAGCTGCCGGAACTGTTGGTAAAATGATTCACCCGATCGGAGAAGCGGTGGTACATTTCGAAGCTGATTGAAACAGACATACATAGCCACATAGGAGCAGTAGAAGGAATTGGAGCAACATTTTGGTTTTGCGGAGAATTTTTGAAATTCATGGATTGGTGAAAATGCCCGGGTGGGTTTTTCCCGGTATTCTTTGTTCAATTTAATTTGGTGATGTTCAATTAAGAATTATTAATACCAACTTGAAGTGATATTTTGGGATCGAAAACGGTACCCATATTCAATAGATGTAAAATATTGTTTTCGGAATTTTGGTTTGAGCTCCTTGCTTTGAAGTTTCTAGACGCTTAGGATGTCGGACTCGGACAGTGGCTCTCGCTGATGATCTTGTATCATTTCTCGGATTGTTTCTTGATGCGAGGATTCCACGTGCCTTTCTTCACATGAATTTTAGCCTTATACGTTACTTTACAACGGGTGACCTGAAAAGTTTTCGGTGGACGCTTGAGTTTAGACAAGTGCGCTAAAAGAGGCAGTTTGCACCATTAGTCAGCATTTCATTAGCAGTTTAGCACTATGCAACGGATCCCATTAGTACTTTAAAGGCCAGTTTATTGCATGATGTGAATGCCTAGTGCTACTAATGGATTCCAATACATTGATAATAAGATCAACAGGATATGAAATCATTGGCCTGGCACGGGAAGAGGTGAATGAACTGATGGAGTAACATACAAAGGATTGGCTCTTCTACTTAATCGCGCCAAAGGCGTCTACCATATCAAGCTTTTCGGGTTTCATTCCATTGGGGAGGTTCCAGTTGAAATGAAAAGGTAGCATTGCAAGTGGGAGCTCAACATTTGCTAAGCCAAAAAAGACATGCCTGGACAGATCCTTTTCCCAGACCCAAAAGGACAGGAGCAAACCCTATGTCTGTGTTCGTAGCATAGTATCTCCGTGGACAGGAGCGATGGCTTCGTTCGGGGAAGAAACATTGAGAGTGGTGATTTCGCCAAGCTGTAGCTGCATCAGGGATCCGTGTTTTCGTGATAAATTGCATAGACCGTGGTGGGGTGCAAGTGCCCAATGAATGGTATCTTTACTGGTCCTGGAGGACATTTGTGTTTGGGTTTGGACTGAAGTTTTAGAAGTGCGATTATCAACAGGAAGAAGGAAAGGAGAACCACTAGAGAAGAGAACTCAACCTCCAATCCTCCATGAGACAAAACTTTCTAAATTTGTAGATTCAGAAGTAGAAAGTGTGATTATCAACAGGTGTCTTCAGTTCTATTTATAGAAATAATAATAACTACACTCAAATTGGCTGGTGAGATGCTTCTTGCTGATCCTGTGTTGGAGCTGGAGAGGCATGTCGGCCATATGTACGCCAGCACCCCACACCAAAAGTTCTACTGTAGTTAATTCTTAGTTTCAGAAATTTGCTTGATGCTTTTATGGGTAATTTGTCTTATCATAAAAGTTAACAAGCCTTCTTGATTATATTACTGTTTCTAAGCTCTGTCTACATCTACAGGAGTCTTTCTCACTCGCCAGAACAACTTTCTGGGAAGCTAATATGAATACGGTAACAAATGTACATGTGTGTGTGCGTGTGTCTGTGTCCCTGTGTGTGTGTGTTGCCGAGCAGACTCTACCCGTGTATCACACTGGATGAACATAAAGTTAGTCCACACCATTCATCCCAGAAAACGATTTAAATAACCATTTTGTTCAAAAAGGGCTGCCTTGCCTTCGCATCAATATAGGAATAGGAATGTGATTACAGATTCACATCAATGCAAACTATGAGACAGGGTACAGCTATTTACATATTGACAATTCACAGCAGGCTGTCCATCCTTACCACTCTTCTATGTCATCCTCATCACTCTCATTATCATCTCTGTCGGTGGCGCCAACTTCATCAGAGGCATCACCACGGTAACCTTCAGGTTTTACAGCTTCCCTATGTCCAAGCCAGTTCAGTGCAGGTCTAAGCTCCGTTGCTATAACTGTGAAACTATTTGGCCTCGTACTAGAGTGGACATTTTTAGACTGATTAAGCACGTGATACTGCAAGCGCAGAGAACATTATTAGCCACCAGTGCAGAATATACACCTAGAAGTTGAATAATAAACTTTGCAGTTTTTGACTTAATATAGCAGTTGAACATTGGTGATTTGGTGTAAAAAAGATAGCCTCATTTTTTGTATGCGTAGCTTTGCCTTTGCACAAAACGCAAATCTATATTGGTGTATGGAAATTGCAATAGCTGCAATTTTAAAGCGTGGACTACTACTCTGCTAGTTTTCAATTTTCCACCAGAACAATTTTGTAAATAGTGAAATATCTTAATCCATGTGCTTACTCCTCCATTAGGAAACTTAACACTGGACCCGATAGTAAAATTGGTCTCCATTCAAAATTCCTAAGATTATATGCAATATGTGCTCTTTGCCTTGGAGAAAACAGAACATATTTAGTAGAAATGGAAATAATACGACCACTTTACCACCAATTACAGGATATATATATATATATATAACATAATCATTCACCAAAATATATAGAAGCTCAAGCAAATAATCTAGGATAACTAACCTTGTTCTTCCATAATAACTGATCAACCTCCCAGAGCTTTGGACGCCGAATAGCATGCCACCTGGAATAAAATTGATGTGACCTTCATATACATAATTCTAACAGAAAGAGAGAATTCTGATCACAGAAACCATTACCTAGACGATATTGGGCGAGTATTCCCAAATAGTACTCCGCGCACGGCAACTGAAACAGCAGCAGATCTTATAACATTCTCAGCATCAAAATGACTCAAAGTCCCAGTCAGTGGGGCAAGAAGGAAGTCGGCATCACTCAAATATTCAGCCACAGTGCATGCATCCTCAATTGCCTCCTCACCCACAAAATCTAGAACTGTTGATACAAAAATAAGCAGTAATGAGATATACAGTCAACAAATAGCTAGTCCGTAACTTCCATAACTATGTTGGTTAAACGAGTGCTTCATTAGAGAAACATAAGTTTCACAATTTCAGCAATCAAATTTGTGCGGTGACAGAATAACTTAAAGCAATAGAAGGAATTTGGCAGAATCTGTAGATCTGTTCACTCTTCACACATGATCTTCAAACAGTGCAATTTTCACAACGAATTGGAAACAATCAGATTAGAGAAATAGAATGAGATAGAAAAATTACCGTTTTCATGGAGAAAATCAGCGACAAGCCTAGGTTGCCCATGTGCCTGAGAAAGCACCATCTCTGGAGTATCCATTTTGACAGGGCACCTAACAAATTTGTCCTTCAGAATAATCACTTCATTATCTGTAAAAGGAGATGCAGTTAGGTGACAGGCAGACAATTTTCTATGACTGTAGCACTTCTAAAATGGAAACTTTCAGAGTCCTTCCTGAACTGCAACTTGGAATTTAAATCTACTAATATCCATTATGCATTGAAGCAAAAGATGAAAATATAAGTTAGAACAGTTCGCAATTCCTAAAACTCGTAAGATATGTAAGATAGATCATCATAGGTACCTGATGCTACCGAGCTTTCATTCTCTCTTTTGTTGTGCAAAAATTTGCCCAGTGCATGAAATAGAGATAGTGTTGCATCTTTTCCAAATGCCAAAGAAACTTCATCATCCAAATGGCCTGCTTTGCTTGTACTCTCTTCTGAACGCATAAGAGACATCTTTGAAGTAGATGGAGAAAGTACTCGATGTGGTTTCAGAGAGAAGTACTGTAATGATGTAATCGCATTCCTGATATCCCCTCCGCTGGAATTTGCTATTAGATCAATATGTTCATTGCTGACTACAAACCGTTCCAGTCTACATATTTTTGTAAGCACCTTTTTTATGGCATTGGCAGTGATTGGATTAAATGTCACCTAAAGATTCATGTGTTTTCCACAAATCAGTAAATACACAGGTGCCAGCACTAATTTAAAATAAGAGAAGTTATAAATCAACCTTAAAGGCCCCTGCACTTTGTAGAGATGACTGAAGTTCATCCCAGTATCGGGATTGCTGCTCTGCAGAATCAGATTTGCCATAGTCATTGATCAATATGGCAGTTGGAAGATGAACTGATTGCAAAAGCAGATGCAAGCACCTCTGAAGTCTTCCACAAGAGATCTTCCCGTTAACAATGGGAAGATCATCAATCAAGATTATAACTGGTTTTGTGTACACCCTGGTCATGGATGGCGAAACAAGTCCATATTTCCTTATTCTTTCAACAAAATTTTCAAATTCGTCCATCTTTGACATATAACGAATCCCTGGTTTAGAATCCACAAAAATTTGCATCAGGAAACAGCATAGTGAATCAACAATGTCAAATTTAAAACATAATCATAATAAAGGATTGAACTGATTTACATTGATCAATAACATATACTATATCCGAATAACCAGTTTATGTTTATATCAAACGTTTTCAACCTATGTTCTGCAAGAGGGTCCAACAAAATATTATTTCCCACCAAGAAGAAAAATCAGTATTATTTCTTCTTATGCCTCTGATTTTCTGAACGAAGCATAAAGTTATAACAAAGGTAAACTGATCATCATTTCATGTCATAAAAGAGACATTCTAGATATACTTGCATCCAATCTCACAAATACTGGCTTTAAATGTATTTCTTGCAGATTTAAGTCAGCTTGTAGCTTGTTTCTCTGACTTCTAAGCATTAGAATAAGTTAAGAAAATATTTCTGTTTATTCTTGAACAGCCGGGAAGTGGTTAAAATCAAATAGAGAGTATAGGCCTTGTACATCCATTGCTAATTACCTGAACTCAAAGTATGCAGATGTTCTTGCCATATTGTGGGGGTAGGAGTGTTCCATTCAAATACTTCAGCTCCAAGATGAGCTGCAATAGCATATACAGTTGCCTGCAAAACGATATAATCTAATCAATATAAATTCATCCAATACATGGAAGTGATCACTATTTCCTAGTACTGCTGAGAGAAATAAACAAATGAAATTTTAAATCACAGAAACAATAGCTCCATACAGATTTTCCAACTCCAGCTTGCCCAGAAATGAGGATCACATTATTGTGAGAGATGCCCTGCAGTAACATAAAACAAAATAAAAAATCAAATGAAAACAAAATAAAGTACTTTGAACTACTATGTACTACTAAAAGTACTAATCCTCGATCCTTTCAAAACTACCTAATCGAAGTGAGTCAATTTCAAGGCCATTCCGATTATGATCGTTTTGGCAGATCATAGAGACATAAATTAGTGAAAATAAAACTCTTCTGTTTTCAGAAAACAGATCTGCTAGTAGCAATTATCCAACTTCACAGGTTTTCATTTTGGTTAGATCCAAGTAGAGAATCTGCATGTGCAAGCATATTTGGTACTCGGAAAGAAAAATGCAGAAACTTCCCTAAATAGTGGAAAGGAATATTTGGACTGCCGTAAGTATGGCAACAAGAAAGAAAATAAGAAGTATCATTATTATAAGATAAGAAATTCTGTAATTGACAAAATTTACCTGAGAAATTTTCATTCTCTCTTCAAACCATGTTTTGACCTCTTCAACCTGCAAACCAATAAGTTAAATGAAGTTAAATATAAAACATTATACCAAGGATAAAACAATATTGAATTTAAAGCAGATGTGCAGACCTTCTTCTTGTGAACAGCCAACTCCTCCAACAAACAAGGCTTATACTTACTTACCCACTGCTTGTTACTCTCAGAACCTAATACGAAAATGGAAACCAACGTAATATGAGAAAATAATTGTAAACAGTAAACGGGTGGTGCATCCATAATCACAAATACACCCTAATGGCCCACAGAAGGATACAACATGGTAACAACAGCAAATTCGAAATCACCTCTGAGCTATGATTTTTAGGCAATTTATATTAGCTACACGGATACAAACTGATTAAGATGTCAAATGATAATTTGTTATAAACAAAGCTCGGGCAAACAAAGGAAAGAAACGGAAGCACAGAACACTATATGATAGGTTTGCAGCTTGATAAGTTGAAGAATCAAAAATCGAAGCAGTTGAAATTGTTCCGAACGAAACCGAAGAGAAGCAATATTGAGTTACAGCTGGCGAAAAGATACAATAAAGGAAATAAAACCATCTCTTGAAATAGCATACCAGATGGTACCTTGAACTGAGGGAACCCTTGATTGAACTCCTCACAGAACATTTTAACCTGCCAACAAACATTACATTAACCAAGTACTACTACACAAAATAACATGGACAAGTTAATTTAGACTTAACACAGCTCAATTGTTACAGAAACAGATACAAAATGACACCAAAGTACTGAAACTTAAAAGTAGCAGACCATGTTGAAATTTCACCTCATCAAATCCAGTGGAGTGAGAGTATTGAGCTGGCCTTGAATCCGAATCGGGGAGCGAAACCCTTCTCGCTCGTTTAGGGTTTTTCCGCACCGGGACTGACTTGGAGAATCTGGAATTGGATGCCGATAGTGAAGCTTTGTCGGCGTCGTCGTCATCGGACGACAAAATGATAGGTGCCGGATTCCGTTTAACCTTGCCCATTT
>JAQRGC011852662.1:0-10882 GCA_028659135.1 Plantago lanceolata
TGTTAAAAAATAAATGTTATTCCTATTCCCTGGCATCTCTGTCGATCTGTGTCCCTCCGATCAATAATGCTGATCTATCTCCCTCCGCTCCGTGCTGATCCACCTCATGCAGACAGGTGGATGTTCATTGATGTTACATGTTTACTAGTATATATGTACCATATCGAAAAAATAATGTACGCATGTATTTTTACCTATTTTAGCGATGCATGACTCTAATTGTCTTCTTTAAACCACAAAATTCATTAAAGTTAACTTGACTTCATTTGTAATTTGTCATCGTTGTTATTTTTTTTACTACGAAAATATGTAAATGATAAGAAGGGAAATGTTTAGTTTCCACACAAACCTTTCATAAAAAAATTCAACATACACAAATATTTAACACTAATAAATTTTTCGGTAGTTAACCTTTTCTTTATTCCAAATTACGCACATACATTTACGAAAACTTTTAAATTACACAAAAAAGAAATGAAAAAAATAATCAGTTGAAAAAACTTAAATAATTCAATTTCACCCCGGTTTTTCTTTCCCTCATTATGACATTCGACACCAATCTAATCCATTTCATAATGATGATTTCAATTAGATATATTCAATTTTAATCTAATATGTCCATCTTATTATTCAATTTCAATATGTTACGCACATGTTCATATTTTGAAATTAAGATTTATTGCTAGAATCTTGTTTGATGCATATCAATAACTTCTGTAATCTGTAACTTTATAATAGTAATGCATGTGATGATAAACTCTTGAATGAGAACAACAATTTTCTGTGTCAATCAAGAAGAATTATCTACAGCCTAGCTATCTAACATTTCGTTTTAAGCACAAGCAGATGCTTTAAATCCTTTAACCCGCGCGAAAGCAATTGAATCAGGCGCCATTCTGATCGGAAATGTAGCATCGACGAGCTTTGGTGTCAATTCTGGGATCTCAGATGATTCTGTCAGCTTCAATGGTTTTCCGTTGAGCAAGACGACATCACTCTGGATATTGCCATCTTTCGGGGTCAGATGATACTCTTCCCTCTGCATAACGCTGTCATCGCCAGTGTTGTATGCTTCAGGGTAGAATTTCAGGTCATCCACCAGTGAAACGTCGAAAGTGGTGGAGTTCGACATGTTGATCAAGAGAACTGAAATGCCGGCCTGAAAAGAGACAAATTCACACAACTCAGAAAGAAGTTCTTGGCCTAGATATCAGAAACACTTTAGCTAAATCCATCAAACGAGCTTACCTCATCCTTTGAGCAATGAGAATAGGCACGCAAGTAAGGGGAACCGTCGTGAGAGACAGAGAGTACGTTCTTTCCCATCAACCGATGCCATAAGAGTGCACTGTAAGCGAAAACAGAACAAAACAGTCAGCATTAAAGTCCGAAAAAGTTATTAAGTTTGATCATTTGAAAACTTGTTTGATATTACTAACCCATAGTAGTCTGGATTAGGAATGAAAGAAGTGGTGTTGAGAAGGCCATAGTTTCCTCCAATCAAGGATTGTCTGCAGTAAACCTTGTGGTTGAATTTTGCTGTCATGCCTAATTGATCCAGATACCTGTTTTGAATCAAAATCGCATCTCTTCATCAATATCATCATACCGACGAATAAAATGTCTGTTCATGAACACACACACAATGAAAACAAGACAAACCAGAATCCGTTGACAAAGGTATGCGATACATCTTTGCCACCACTGTTGTATGCTCCACCAGCTTCACCGACCCAAGCTCCAGACCACGGCCCAAATAAATTGGCAGTGTTCGAAATGTCCTTGTATGTCTGAGCTACCTGATCTAGGAAATAGGGATTTTGAACCTTGTTGATAAGATCTGTGTCAACACCTAAACTCATGAAAGAAAGAAAAAAAAGTTCAGGAATCCGACACTTTCCAGATCGAACATACCAACAATTGTTAACTAGTTCTGGTTAAAAATGAAGTGATGGACTTTGTGCCTGAAATTCAAACAGCAAGAACTGTAAACATCAAACTGAGCCTGATGTATGTACCTGCACCAAGGTTGTAGGTGTGGTGAGTTAGACCATCAACAACGTTCGGGCCTGAGGTCTGCAGGAAGGTTTTAAACCATTCCTCATCATAAAATCCACCCGGACCCAAGATCTTCGGTTGAGTGGCAGGGTTAGGGTACAACTCCTGAACTAGCTTCTTCAGTACCACTATGTCTTTTCCATACTGTTCCGCGTCAACTCTTTTAACTACATAAGACTTCCCGCACAGCTCGTTTCCTGGAGAAAACCGAGTATTTAATCATTCATCAACTGATCTGGAATGTGAAACGAAATTTAAATGCTTACAAAGACCATACGGAGTATGTTTTACCAAGCTCATATGAATCAATCTTGTATCCTTTATTGACATTATAGATCATGAAATCATGGGCGTTTCGTGGATTCCAGGCACCAACCATATGCGCAGTGTCATTATTGGAGGGCCTCCTTCCCATGAGTGCATTCAAGCTGAATGTAATATGAGCACTGTAAAAAGAAAAAGAGCACATGAGTCGAATATTTTCCTTCGCAGCCATATTCAACCTATTTAATCTGGATATGTACCCTGTTTCATTGAACAAACTGTTCAATTGGTCCCATCTTTCCATTGGCAGACAACCATACGAAAATCCGAAAAGGCCATTCTTGGTTTTCTTGAAGTGCGGGCACTTTATCACCAATCCAACTTTGTATACAACCTGATCCTGCAGAGAGCCACCAATTCTGATCCGGAGAGGGCTGAATGCTGATGAGAATTAACAAACTCTCCGTCAGATTACAACATTCATGATACATGAAGGATAAATATGAAAAGGTGTTCTTAGCAACCAAAGAACAAGCATAAAAACTGAGTCCTCAGGATGGATAAACTCTACCAGACTACTACCAATTACAATATGAAACGAGTAAATGAATCGGTAAGTTGTTCTCCACACAGATGCATTCGAGTTTAAGAAGCCGATAGAGTTCGTTTGAAAATGAATTACTATATGTATCACAGTTCATGAACTACCTAAGAAGAACAAATCTAACACCAAAAACATTAAGTACAGAAAGATAGATCTTTTAGACTAACCTTTGATGGCATTGTGAAGAATCTTGTTATTCAAATCCTGAAACACACAGCAAAAACAGAAACAAATGAAATCAAAGTTACATCCAAAAGATCATATATTTACTAAACTAGGCGAAAAAAACAAGAATTTCACACACATACCAGATTGAGAATTCCAGCTTGCTGCCATGGGCACTGTCCATAATCACACTTATCAACAGGCCACCAATCCAATGTAGCACAGACAAAGTTGTCATCTGTCTTTCCAATGGTTGTAACTCCCTTAACTGTCAACTTCACCTCCTCTGCAAAACACACAGCACCAAACAAAGCCACAAGAAGAAGACAACCAATCAAGAACTTAGAACCCATCTTGGAAAAGTACTTGTCAAACTGTTTGAGTTCCAGTAATAACAAACAGCTTGAGTTCTTGTACAAAATCAAGACGAGGACAAATCTTTTAACTTATCATTAGGCGCTATTTTATGAAAGAGAAAGTATGAGATTCTTTGGATAAAGCAGCACTTCAATAATTGTTGATTAGAAAGAAGAGGATAAGTTGGAGTAGACAAGGTTTATATGATAGTATGTAGTAACCTAACCTGTGTGGGAGGGGTCCAGCCAGAACAGAACCCACCAAACGTTGGTTGGGTGTTGAGGTGCTTTTGATGTTGATCTGTTTACTCAACCGAACCGAACCGAACAGGACAGACAGTCAAGAATAGTAAAGAGATGAAGTCACTTTTAGCGGCGAGTTGTTGTTCTGGAATGTAATAAGGATTCTTAACGGTTAGTAAAAGCAACTTCTACTCTACTCTGCAGATTAGTTCACTGTTCTCGTTCTCTCTCCAGCTGGAAGAAATTCATTTGCCTCTCTTAGTTAAATGACAACGTTAGCATGGATCAAGTAAACAACCGCCAAGATCTTTTGGGTCCGCATTGTTACTTACGACTATAGATGTGCAATACATACGGTCATGATATGTTTTTATTAATCCGTCGGATATTATTTATGATTTATATGTGGTTAAACGGAGTATAAAACAATTTACGGTAAAAATGACAAGATTGTACTATGACAGGGAGGGGGGGATTACATACAAAAAGGAGGGAATAAAGTCAATTGTGCTTCTATATACTTTAGTAATTTAATACTGATACTTTTGTTATTTTAGTGAAAAATATTTTCCTTAATTCCATCAAAAACGACAAATTTGTTGTTTATATGTAATTTTAAACTACCTCTCAATTAAATTATCGACTTTTAATTAAAATCAATTTATTTCCAACTTCTAAAAACTCAACACATATGTTGACTCAGTGACCAATTTAATTGTCTCAACTCAAAGTTCTCTGCCATAGAACTCGAAATTGTCCGAAGTATCTTTTACACCGTAACCGGTTAAGTAGCTAATCAACTGAAATGCAGATTAACAGACCGAATTCACATATGCCTCTCACACCGTTTGGAACACATAGGAGTAGATGCCATAATGATGCTAGCACAAACCAACATTTATAGGCAATTTGGGGTAAACTAAACAGAGCTGTAAACTAGTTGTATTTATGAGTGCTTGCTGTCCTACGGTGCTTTAATGTACTGTGCTAGTGCAATAGTACAAGTGTACAACACATTCAAAAGCGTACAGAAACAAGATTCCAGATATCTCATAATCCCACAGGAATACAGAACCCATACCAGTAATTTTGCTGATAGATCATACTATCAATAAACTCCAGAAAACAAACCCCCAATACCACCATCATCACACACAAAAGTTCGAACATTAACAAATAATCATCAGAAATATTTAAAAAAAATTGAATAATAAATGGCTTCTATATACACTTCAGGTGAATCACAAGGCTATTTGCTCAACAATTCTTTCAGATGGAGTTTACATATTACATGGAATTCTGCTATAAATTTCTAACATATTGGCTTTGCTAGATTCGTAATGACAAAATTTCAAGTACTGTATGAACCATAAATAAATGCTAGATGGTTGAAACACAATTCATTCACCTAAAACAAGAAATCTGAATCAGAAAGTTCCAGGACTTTATGGTCACCAATAGATTTCACACCCGACCGGAATGAGTTTCCTTCAATATACCTGAGACAACAATATAAGCAAGTTCAATGAGAAATTATTCCAAACATTTGTTATCAAGGGACTGATAAAGTGGAACTTACATCTCCTTTAAAATTGGATGCTTGTAGAAGGTATCAGGAATCCTCCCAGAAAATTGATTGTGATCCAAGTACCTGGGATCAGATTAATGGTTACTATTGGAAAAAAAACCGTGAAGAATTTAACATTAAAGTACCAATGAAAGACTCGAGCGTCATTCAAAGAAAAAGCATTGGTTACCTAAATACCAAAATCATCCCATGGTCCATTCAGTAACTACATAGTATTAAGTAACATTAGTAGAGCAAACTTACAAATAAGTTAATCGTGGGATATGAGAAAGCCCAAATGGAATAACGCCAGACATTTTGTTATAGGATAAATATCTGCAAATAACACAAAAAGGTTAACTCTAAGAGTCAGCTCTAAGTTTTGAAGGGGAAGAATATAACCAACAAGAACTTTTTTTCTCAGAATAACAAAAACTTACAAAATTTCCAAGTTCGTTAAATTTGCCAGCTGAGAGGGGACACCTCCAGTGAGGTAATTGTTATTAAGATACCTGTTGCATTAAGATAATATATGTCTTGAATCCTCAATAACAGTACTTGGTTAACAAAATTTACTAAAACAGTTATGAAAACATTGAAAAGAATCTATAAATTCCAAAAGCAGAAGCATACAAATTACGCAGAGCAGGGAAGCATCCTTCAATGCGTATTAGTTCTCTTATGGTCCCAACCAAATGATTGTTACCAACATCCCTGGAAAACAAAACATGTTGCACACAATTAACAGAAAATAAAACAAAACAAATAACACGCATATCAAATTAAAAAAAAAATCGAGAGAATATTACAAGTGCCGGAGATTTGTTAAAGTTCCCAATTCAGGAGGGATCCTCCCAATCAAGCGGTTTTCATGTAGTTGCAGATTGCGAAGTTCAGGAAGATTTGCAAGCTCCTTTGGAATTTCACCCTTGAAATTATTAAAACTCAGATAGCTGCAGAATTTCAAACACTAGGATGTCAATATGCAATCACGATAAAAGTAATTTGGCAAAACTGAAAAGTCTGAAGGCATCAACATCACTCACAGATGTGTAAGTTGTTTTAGTTCGCCAATTTCAGGAGGAATGGCATCTTGGAGCTTGTTCCATCTTAAATTACTGGGGAAGAAACACAAGAACAAAAGCAATCAGGAACTAGCAGAAGGAGAGTGGGAGGGGGGTGTATTATATCATTAACACTGATGACATAAAAAAACACGTGAAACCTTGGGTGCATGAAGAGTCATAACTGATCGAAAGTTGATAAACTAACACTCACAAAATTTCAAATTTCAAGTTTGAAATAGTGTTTGTCTAGCAGCTTCTCACACTAACGTAACAATCTATAAATATCATAGGTGTCAGTATGCTCCAAAAGACATACCCGTCACTGAAGCACAATCAGTTATCATTTTCTGCAATGTCTCTACATTTTTTTTTATTTTTTATTTTTATTTTTTTTGCGTGATAAAACAAGAGAAATGTTTTAGAATAAGAAGTTTCTTCCTATAGCATAAAAGTAGATATCAAATACTTCAATTTGAGTTGGATTCATAAACTTAGAGAGAAAAGTAATATGAGTACTACAAGTTGAGATTTATGCGCCCCAATTCTACAAAAGGAGAGCTTCTTGCTAGTGAGATGGCGCTTTCCAGGTATTTTAAATCTAAAACAGAACAATGGTACTTGGGAACTCTCAAGTATTTCGCATAGCTAGTTAAACATTTTCTTTATCCAACTTCCGACATTTAACCAATACTTTATCAGTTATTCACTAACATGTTATACATATTAAAAATAGTACTATAACGCAATAAAGACATGCCCGTTCACGAATATAAAAAATATATAGTATGAGAGTATGAGACAGTACAGTATCTTGAGATGCTTCAAACGTCCAATTTGTGATGGAATCGGCCCAGTCAGTTTGTTGTTGTGTAGATCCCTGACATAAAGAGTGCCATGAGATAATTCAGGTATACAACACAAAAAACTAGAGAAATGTGCAGGTACAGAGTAGATTTATGCAAACAGTGCAGTATTTGTTTATCAAAAGACAACCGTCAGCATAGTTATCCATCTTTTCATAATAATATTGTTTTATAAATATTTGAGCGAAGGAGCACTGACATAAGAAGCCTTAGCAAATCATGAAAAATTATTGCTTGATTGATAATACAAGAGAGGGAAAAGGATCATACAGCTTAGTAAGATCCATGAGATTGGTTACCGCCAAAGGAAAAGGACCAACAATAGAAACTGCATAAACTTCCCTGCAATGAGTTAATAAAATGTGAGGAACAGACTCAAAACAACAAGTCATCAAATCAAGTATTAGAAAACTTAACTACTCCAAAGGCCACCACATCGGTGCAAGAAAAGTTACTTAAGAAAAAGCACAAGAATGACAAAAACTTACAACTCAGTAACCACTCTATAATCACTCCCACTGACAGTAGAGCATGTAACACCAGACCATGGAGGCAAATCACCGTCTCCACAAGGATCATCGCCGACCCACGCATAAACCACCCTCCATCCTAGTGATGCTTTTATTTCATTTAATGCTTTCACTGTCATACACAAGCAGATATATTAAAGATCCACCAATATATCGGTAAGTCCGCTAATCTAGTCTTACATGGCAACTTTTAATTATATAGGATCACCAATTCACGACAAAGCGATGATATAAAACTCGGTAACAAAGAACCATGTGCACAAAGATGAAAACCAAAAGTCAGCCGAAATTCCTAATTTACAATCTACAATAATAAAGTTGCCAAAAGTAGTGAGACCTACCTTTACCTCTGCATCAATGATTTGAACCAAATGAATTCACTTAGAACTTAACAAATGAAAACAAGTTAAATGAAAATGCCATCTACAACACTAATTATGGAATCATTCAACCTTCCTACATAAAAATCACCAGTAAAAGCCAACGAAACATAGTCATATAACAAATGTATGATTAGTTGATTACTGATCAATTATTTAAGCTAAATTGGAATCAATCAATATCAGTAAACCAAGTTAAACCCTATCTCATCGCCCACATCAACAATTCAGTATCAAAACAAATCAAATCGTGTCCCGAACACGCGATGCACGAAATCAAGCAAAATTCGGCACTCTCCAGAGCAAATCAACACACATGAATTGACATTGATGAGCTTGAGAAGCTTACCGTCTCGTTTGAGCGTCTTACAATGGACTACGTGGCTCAGTAAGAAGGGGAGTACGAAGAGAAGGTGGAAGAGGAAACGGGAACGGGACATGATTTCCGATCGGGTTTGGTTTCGCCTCCGGCGATCGGATTTACGGTACGGTAGATGCCAGTGAGTGTGAAAGTGTCCGTGACTGTGAGGGGGGGAGGGAGATCTGGAGAAGGAGGAGTGAGAGAGAAATATAGTGCGACGCGTTAGATTGGAAGATGATGATGATTAAACATTTACACAGTCGGTCGGTGGATTATTTGCATTTAATCACCTGTATAATTTGCTAACTACTCTGAAAGTGAGAAATTTAATGGTTTTTTTACGGTAGTGACCGGTTGTTGGTGATTGATTTATACGTTTAGTGGACCGGTTTTATTTAACTTCGTCTTTCCGTTTCAATAGTTTTCAGTGACTTTGGTCTAGTGGTGTTATGTAGACCGAGTTGAGTATTCATTCTCGACTAGTTGCAGAATAAGTATAAGTCAAATTCAGATCAAATATCTTATACGAGCAAGTTAAGTCCAAGTTCACAGTAAAGCTCAACTTATATAACAACGATACTTGATTTCCATAAAATTACAACTTAAAGAGACGAAGAAAAAGATTCATTACATTCGGCAAACGTTGCAAACCATTTTGTTTCTTTACTCGTAGGTTGTGTACTTAGTATAATATGTCATGTTTTTCATCCATTTTCTCACTACGCTCACGGATATGTGATGATTTTACCACCACATGCAAAAAACTAAGAGTGGTGTAAAACACTAGTTTTGGAGTCGGAGAATTCGGAACTGATTGCAAATCATAATATACGTCACCATCATTGATTTTTTTTAAAAAAGAAAAAGAAAGTCGTTCCTCATCAGTCGCCACTGTTGTTGACTTGGTGGTAAAATTAACTTTTAATCTTAAAGGGCAATTTACTGGTTCATTGGAGATGATCCGAAAAAAACCCTCTATCACTCATTCACTCCTTGGCAAAGTACATTTCCATTCAGCACGGCGAGAAAACCACCCATTCAATTTAATAGATGATGTTTCCGCTAGAACTTGTTCAACATTGTTGGATGACAATGGTGTGGATCTTTCTAGTAATTCGGGTGTAGATATTCTTAATTAGTGCGTATAACTCTTCTCCTTGATGTGCTAAGTGATTCGGAACAATGCTGCCAGTGAAGGATCCTTGGTGGTGGGTACCTGAAACGCTTGGGAGGGGGGTTAGAACAATATATTCTTACTTTAATGCAAGCTACGAGAGAGGTTGAGGGCCTCACTTGGAAATGTACGGAATGGTGTAATGTGTATTGCGGGTATTTTTGGTAATCATTAATACTTACTTTAATGCATGGAGAAGTGTGTCTTACATAGTCCACCCATTGCACCTCCATGCCTTCAAGATCATGTCAAGTGTACGTCTCTCATTGAGACAACAAAGCACTAAGGCGCAAATACACATTCATAGACTTTGACCCAAGGTCTTTGTTGCCCTAAAAAGGATAAACTTAAGATAACACTTTCGTGCGTACTTTCCTTGGAGTTTTTCTGGTAATTGACGTCCACAACCCTATATTCGAGGGACAAGAATTACGTTTGTTTGCAAGCTCCCTACATGTTAGATTGTGGACTTTAAGTTATGTCCGCTCCTATGATACATCGTCCGATCCGATCCTTGGGTCTTACTGGATGTGAGGCACAATACTTAATTTAGCAGCCCCGTAATTCTATGAGGTGGACAGGTGTCGAGGTTATGCTTTCTTTGGACGTGAGGTGATGGGTCCAGACATGCGTCCATACCATTTTTCTCACAACATTTCCCTCTTAGGCTTCGTTCAATACAAATGAGATTTCTGAACTGAACTAAACTGCACTAAATGAAGTTGAACTGAACTTAATTGAAGTACAAATTTGAACTAAACAAACTTGAACTGAACTGAATTAAAAACAGTTGAAGTTAAGGTGAACTGAACAGAGTCTTAGTCCCAAAGTGCCTTCCACTGTTGATTTAAGTTCGGATCCTCACCCATTTAGGGGTCCAAACGTACTTCCAGTACTACGAACTAAGATCTCTAAGCGGCCATACCAAATTCTTAAGACGTGCCATTTGGAACGCAACTAACATATTGGACATGATTTAGTACCACCAAACAATTTGGAAAACTTAAACAAACTTAAGTGACTGAGTTTATTCTTCATATTGTCAGATGTTAGAAAATCATAGTGCTACATATTTTTTCCTCTTAATTCTATATTACATAAAGTGCTCGATATATTTCTTTGTAAATCAATCAAGTAATCACCACTACAATAATTTGCTACTTCATTTGGACAAGAGTCGGAGGAAATCAACAATTGATCGTCACTCCAAATATATGCTTTTACATGCACCCTCATGCATATAAGCGGTT
>JAQRGC011853285.1:0-11190 GCA_028659135.1 Plantago lanceolata
CCCTCGAAGATTTATCAGTATCGAAGAGATATATATAACTATCGACCGAGTGTCACAGTTTCCCAAGTCATCAGAACAAGTACATCCTAGTACTGACTAAAGTAGACCTATGGTCTGGGATAATGATGACACAAGTACAAGAGGGGGGTCCCGCTCGTGTATCCTATAAATACAAGCTCATTTATTACACTAACACACACAAAATAATCCACTCTCTACTAAAACTATACACATTTCTTTACTCATTGTACATTAAATTGGTAACAATCTGACTAAGGTAGATTTTTCCATCGAAACCCCACCCTTTATCTTCCCATATGTTGTTCAGACAGGTACTCGAAGTTATCACACTCAATCAAGTCCAATCCGCCCTGCTGCTAGGAAAGGACGATCTTGACTGGAAGAATTAGGAAAACCAATTCGACCATCATCATCTGGCGTCGTCTGCGGGAACTCGACAATTAGCCATGGCGAAACGGAAACAAAAGCAGCCCACTGCAATCCCCAATGCCACCGAAAACATCCAGGTTGAAGATATACCTTACCAAGAGATCTCCGAACTCGAACCTGACGAAATACCCCCTGAGGATAAAGCCGGGACAACGGAGCAACCACTGGTGGAGGAAACACGGACGGAGAAAAGTCTCGAGTCCTCTGGAATTTTGATCCACGAGGGTAAACTGAAAGAAATGGTACTTTCCATCTTCAAAACCTTAACGGATAAGAGGAAAGAGAGACATCGTTCGCACGGTGAAAATAGCAGGTCTCAGGGGAGCAGTTCTTCGAGAAGTAAGCGACATGCCGGTTCAAGGAGTACGAGTGATCGAACGTATGTCCCCACACCGCAGGATAGCGAGGCAACTTTGACAGACAGTTCGGTGATAATCCCTCAAACTGGAACCACGGACAAGGCTGTCGTTCAAGGCCAGAAAAGGCACCGAACGCGTTCCATGTTCGTCATCCCCGAAGACAAGATAGTCTTGTCCGACGATGATAGCCTACTCGAACTTGATAGGAAAACTATCAAGGAAAAGATGGAGAAATATGAGAGATTGCTAAGAGCACATGACCGAAGAGATGAAGATGTCCGCAAGCGAAGGGAGAGTCGAAGAGACTCTGACGAGTTGAGAAGACAGGACGAAAGAGAGGCTCGAAATAGATCGACTGGACCAGTAAAATCAGCCCAGCCAGGAAGGTCATCAGGACGAGTCGAACAATCTGACCCTGTCAAACAGGTCGAACCGGTAAAACCGGTCGAAGGGAAAGTAACCGAAGTGAAGGTTGCTTTTGCCCCTAATCCACTATCCTCAGACTTGTTGAGTCATTCAATACCTTCAGATAAGAGAATTCCTAAGAACTTACCCAAGTACAACGGTCTCACGTGCCCGCATGAACATAGAGCTCGCTTCGAGAATGTAATGCGAACTCATGGACATGATGAAAAAGAAATGGTTATTGTTTTCCCATCTACACTCGAAGCTGACGCGGTGGAGTGGTACTACAATATGACTTCTGGTTCGATCAAGTCTTATTTCGACCTTGTTGTCGCATTCACAGGGCACTTCACTGACTACAAAAAGTCGAGACAAGCGAGTAGTTGTTTGCAAGATGTGATCCAAAACAAGGATGAACCACTTCGAAAGTGGTGGCAAAGATTCAATGCGGTAGCCCTTAGGGTTGACGATCATCCCATGCACTTTCGACGACAAACCTTATTCACCAATACCAGAAATCGATCTCTAGCGTCCGAAGTGTCAAGGGAAAAACCCGAAACAGCCGAAAAATTGTCGGATATCGTCAACAAGTACATCGAAGAAGAAAGAATGAATGTCGAAGCAAGATTGGCCTTCAATATTTCTCCGGAAAGAGAAAGAAAAGGGTCACCTCGAAGGGAGCAGCAAGAGCGACCGAATCAGGGGGGGCGTTGGTCTCCGAGGAGAAACAACAACAATCAAAACAACTATGTCCCTCCGAATATGCGAAAGAACAGATACCCTCAAAGAAAAGTCTTGGTAGTAATCGAAAGGAAGTCGTTCCTCAAATGGCCTCGAAAGCATCGGGAGACTACTGTTACAAAGAACTCTAAAGATTTTTGCAGTTTTCATAGGCAGAGAGGTCACGACACTCACAAATGTATCGACCTTGCTACAGAGTTAGATCGGATTGTCGTTGGAGGTTATGCCTAAGAATTCAAAGATCCAAATGGAGTCCTCATGCTACGACTCGTCGAAAAGAATAAACAAGATCGAACAGAATCGAAACGAGAATCAGAGCGGAAAGACCCGGTCGTTCAACGCCCCTTACCCTTACAATCGATGGTCTTCAAGGAGGCTCAAAGGGCAAACTCGGAAGGAGAAAATTATGACAATGAGCCTGTGAATGGACAAATTCACTACATCGCCGGAAGACCAACAGGCGGAAGTTCTCGAAGAGAGAGGGATCGGACGGCCAGGAGAATGCAAAACACATATGCAGAAGGAACTCCGTCTTTCAACGTGGGAAGTCTCGAACAAGCGTTCGATCAAATGATCTGGTTCGATCATTCAGATTTACCAGCCCCTTCGACTACCAGAAATCAGGATCCAAATTTTCCTTTGGTTGTCACTTTGGACATTTGCGGGTTCGGAGTAGGCAAGGTTTTGGTCGACACGGGCAGTTCGGTGAATATCATCTCAACAGAAACGTTGAGGAAGATGAAGATCGAGAAGTCAGGGATCACTGACCTTTCGACCCACCTCACTGGGTTCGGAGGGGCGGTTGTTAACCCCTTAGGGACGATTTGGTTGGTTACTTCTATGGGCGAAAAACCCAAGAGAGCAACCTACCAGCTAGAATACTTGGTTGTCGATACCCCCATGGATTATAATGTTCTGTTCGGAAGGCCAGGAATCAACAAATTTCAGGTCGTAGCTTCGACCTTGCATTTAAAGATGAAGTTCCCAACCATCTCTGGATTGGGAGAGTTAAGAGGAAACCCAAAAGACGCTTGGGAGTGTTACTGCGCATCTGCTAGAATCAAATCTCATCCTTTCGAGAATATTGCATTTCCTCTGTGGAAAAACCTCAACCCTCGAAGAAACAATGCATGATGGTGCATAATGAGAGATTGGAATTCCCACCTGATGTATCGAACGGAAATGAGCGAATAGAGCCGTGCTCGGAGTTGAAGGAAATATTACTTTTCGATCAACTAAAAGAGCGGACCACGAAAATAGCTGCCGACTTACCGTAGGATTTGGAACTTGCTTTGACCCATTTCCTCCGAAGAAATGCTGATGTGTTCGCTTGGGGAACTACCGACTTAAAAGGCATCGATCCCCGGATCATGGTCCATCGTTTGAACGTGGACCCAGAAGCAAAGCCCCTAAGTCACAAACAAAGGAACTTCAGTCGAGACAAAAATCTGATCATCGACGAAGAAGTGGCGAAGCTGTTAAAGGTCGGACACATTCGACCCACCAAATTTTCCGATTGGTTGTGCAATGTGGTCCTTGTAAGCAAAAGAAATGGAAAGTGGAGAATGTGCAACGATTTCACTGATCTCAATAAACATTGCCCGAGAGATCCTTACCCGCTTCCTCGAATTGATCAACTGGTGGATTCGACCGCGGGGGACGAACGCATTAGCTTCATGGATGCTTTTCAAGGTTTTTACCAAGTCCCCATGGCTCGAGAAGACATGGATAAAACCGCTTTCGTTACTCACTCTGGAGTATACTCATTTCGAGTAATGCCGTTCGGACTCAAAAATGCATGAGCTACGTACCAAAGACTAGTGAATATGATGTTCGAAGAGGAGATCGGAAAAACAATGGAGGTCTATGTGGATGATATGTTGGTGAAAACCCTTGAGGCCAAAGACCACGTCCAACATCTGCACAAGTGTTTTACCATTCTTCGAAAGTATGGAATAAAGTTAAACCCAACGAAATGCACTTTTGGAGTCAAATGCGGGAAATTCCTAGGCTGTATGGTCACACAAAGAGGTATCGAAGCAAATCCTGACAAGATTCGAGCTTTGCTAGAATTCCCTAGCCCTCGAAACATTAACGAAGTTCAGAAGTTAGTTGGCAAAATCATTGCTCTGAGTCGATTTATTTCTCGGTCCGGAGAAAAAAGTCTACCTTTCTTCAAAGTTATCCGAAACAGCAAGAACTTTCAATGGACCGAGGAAAGCGAAAAGGCCTTGACGGATTTGAAGAACTATCTCTCGAAACCTCCACTCCTGTCGAAACAAATCCAGGAGATGTGCTTTATCTACATGTGGCGACATCGTACAAGGTGATAAGTTCGGTATTAGTACGGATCGAAGGCAATGAACATCTACCTCTCTATTATCTAAGTAAGGTCATTACAAAAAGCGAACTGAACTACTTGGATATTGAGAAATTTGCCCTATGTATCGTACTAGCTGCCAGGCGCCTTCGACCATATTTTCAAGCTCATCAAATTGTTGTCCTTACATCACAACCCTTGAAGAGAATCCTGGGGAAACCCGATCTTTCGGGTCGTCTGGTGAAATGGTCCGGCGAACTCATGGAGTACTCCATAGATTTCCAATCTCCCCATGCAAAGAAAGCGCAAGTAATAGCTGATTTTTTTCCTAGGAGTACAAGAGGAAAATCACATGATCTACACACTCGAACAATCTTTGAAAGGGTCGAACATGGAGCAACGTTGGCAGATCTACGTGGATGGATCGAGTTCGAGAGGACAAGGAGGAGTGGGAATCCACATGATCGACCCGGAAGGTGTAGAACTTGACTTTGCGATCCGTCTAGATTTTCCAGCAACAAACGATGAATCAGAATACGAAGCAGTCCTGATTGGACTTCGATTGTCTCACGAAGCTGGAGCTAAACATGTCCATCTCTTCACTGATTCTCAACTGTTTGCACAACAGTATTCAGGAACATTTGAAGCTAAGGAGAAGCCTATGCAACTTTACTTGGCAAAACTAAAAGAGGTCGTCGCAAATTTTCTAAGTGTCGAAATATCCCAGATATCTCGAACACTCAACAAAACAGCCGACGGTTTGGCCAAATTTAGGAGTTCATCACAAACGATAACTACCCGCCAGGTATGGTGTTATTTATATTGGCAAATTGAAAGATTGTGAAGAGCAATCCACGAAAACTTACATTTCTCAAAACTTCACGAACAGGTTACCATAATGACGGCACTCAAGCCGGCCATAGGAGATAACATGCTGAAAAGGCAGAAAGAACTCGAAGTAAATACCCTTGATGACCATGAATGGTTAACTGAAATCAAGGTACAAATAGTTCAATCCCTAAATCCAACGACCATGCGAAAAGGCATTGGTCGAACGAGATTCCTGTTATTTGATTTCGAGTATATGTTTTCAAAACTAAATTTTTCGAGATACTGCAGCACTATAAACAAGGAATCATTCCAACAGACCGAACAGAAGCTGTCAGGATCCAAAGAAGAGATCAAAACTTTCTTTGGGACGGCACGGATCTGTGGAAGAGGTCGATAGACGGGCCCCATCGAAGATGTGTAACGAAAGGAGAGGCTCGAGATATCCTGGAAGAAGTGCACGCCGGAAGTTGTGGAAATCTCTCCGGGGGAAGAACCTTGGCACAGAAGGTTCGAAGGCAAGGATACTATTGGCTCACTCTCATCAAAGACTCAAAATATCGGTTTAAGAAGTGTGATGAATGCGAAAGGTTCGCTCGGAACTCCGAAGCCCCGGGTGAACCCATGATGTTGATTCCTGTATCATGTCCATTCGACAAATAGGGGATTGATATCGTGGGAAAATTGCCAAAGTCGAGACGCCAAAAGAAGTTTCTAATTGTAGCCGTTGAGTAATTCTCAAAATGGGTCGAAGCAGAAGCAGTTAGCAAGGTTACAGTTCGAGCGATGAAAAATTTCATCTGGAAGAACATCGTTTACCAATTCGGGTTACCTCGAATCATTGTTTCGGATAATGGAGCCCAGTTCACCAGACAAGTGATGAAAGATTGGTGCGGTGAATTGAAAATCAAGCAGAGTTTTACCTCAGTTGGCCATCCACAAGAAAATGGGCAGACTGAAGTCACTAATCGAACTATAGTCCATAACCTCGAAAAAAAGGCTCGGGAAGTCGAAAAGTGATTGTTCAGATGAAATGCAAGGAGTACTCTGGGCATATCGAACCACTACAAGGACAGCGACGAAAGAAACTCCTTTTTGCATGGTGTACGGATCAGAAGTAGTAATCCCTTGTGAGATCGTTGTAGAAACTTTCAGGGTTAAGAACTATGACCCAAATGAAAATGATGAGTCTCGAGCAATGTAATAGGATTTACTAGATGCAAGAAGAGAGGAAAGCTCGCATTTGAATCCTGAAGTATCAGGCTAATATGACTAGAGCATACAACAAACACCTCATCCGGAACTATCAGTGGGAGATCTAGTTTTAAGGAAAGCAGATATTTTGAGCAAAGTAGGAAAGTTTGTTGAACCATGGGAAGGTCCTTTTCGAGTCACCAAAGTACTTTAGAACGGTAGTTACCGGTTACAGAAGATGAACGGGAAAATGGTGAAAAGACCATGGAACATCAAAAACGTCAGGAAATATTACACCTAAGGGATAGTGTCGAAAAATGTACACAGCATAGTTGAATGTCCAAAGTTCGACACCTCTTTTGGTTCTTTAGAAGTATCTTTTGTGATAGATCGTTCGAAGGAAACCTCTAACAAACCACCCTTACGTGGGTCGTCACTGTTCGAGGGTCTGTAATATCACTAATGTTGAAATGCAAAGGAACGATGACTTTTGTAAAAAAGAATATGAGTCACATACAAATCGAGCTGACTTTATGAAAGATCTTCGACGGAAGAATTTCCTAATGATTAACCTTCGAAAAGTTATGTGACGAAGTCGAAAAGACTTATTTAAAAACAAGGAATATCACAAAATATATCTTCGACGGAAGAGTATGATTGTCAGATTACCTTGTTAAGTAACCTCGAAGGAAAACTTTGAGATGAAAGCATGTGCCTGATAAGGATAACCGACGGGTTAGATTATTATCCGCATAGTGTTTGAGCTATTTCCCCCGAAAGCTAAAAATAAAGATTTCGAGGGAAAGAAGTAAGATGTATTTTATATGACCTATTCGACGGAATAGTTGGAATAACCTACATACTTACAAAAAAATAGGATGAAATTCATGATGCAAAAAGATCAGGTTTAGACCTGTAAAAGATCATTCAAGTACAAAATATCACTTCGACTAAAGAAAAGCTCGAAGGATAAAAACCAAAAAAAATGGATTCTATCAAACCTAGCAAAAAGAAATCAAACACTAAAAAGGTTTGATCAAAATCCACCCCGCGAAGTACCTAGATTACTTGTCCAAATTAAAATAATAAAAAGCAGAATGATAAATTGTTCGAAAATAGTTACATACTTAGCCCAGCATACTGGGTCTTCAGAAGATTACTCGGCGGGATTGCTGCGGGCTGTGTCCTCAAGATTTCCATCCTCCTTGTTGTCCAAAGAACGCATCACTAAGTCAAAATCTCTGAAGGATAGCCCCATAAGATCAATTCCTGTTGAAACAAGGTCTTCATTACCTATCGAACAAACCAAAGGAACGAATGCCGGGACAGTAGGAGTGGGCAAGGTGTCGGCTTCTTCCGGATGAGTAATAGCGAAGAACTCCTCAGACTTTAGAGCAGCAAAATACTCATCGGCTGTTTGATAGACAGGAGCAGTCGGGTCAACTTCCTCTTCGACCTCGACCGGGATTTGGAAATTTGCATCCAACTTGAGGTTGATATCGCGATCTTCATCGAAATCAGCAACTAACTTCTTACCCGTTCGAAGTTGGCCGATAATCCGCTGCTGAGCCATAACCATCTTGTCACCATTCCTCTTACTCAGCATATATAGGCAGGATTGTGACTTGCGGAAGTCACGCACTGCGTCGATCCTAGCATTCTTACCATTTCTCACTATCTCCTCACGAGTCTTCCAGAGGGCAGTCTCGAACCCTTCTTTCTCCTTTAACAATCTCTCCATCTCCGCTACAAGAGTATTCCTAGCTTCTTCGGAGGCAGACAAAGCCAAGTTTAGAGCACCATTCTGATCTTGGAGAGAAGCTACCTGCTTAGCAACCTCCGAAAGTTCGCTCTCCTTCTTCGATAGCATCTTTTCCGCCTTTTCCTTCAACCTCTTCTTAGTGTTTCCCCTTTGTTTTTCTTTCTGGTACCTCTGTTCGAGGGAGCCAGACAGCGTCGAACGCTGGTCTAATCTCTTGCCTAAATTGGTCGATAGTGTAGCAAGCTGGAAAGGAAGAAAATTTATTAATTCCTTTTTTAAGAAAAAGAAAAAAAAGGAAAGAATTTAGGAAACAAAGAGGAAGAGGTAGGAAACTCTTGCCTGAAGAAGAAGAGAAGCTTCCTTTGCCTTAATCTCCATATCCGAAAGTCGGTCCAGCTCTGGTTGGTCAGTTTTTGACACTATCATGTTCCTCCATCGAAGAGCAGTTTCGTCATCTGCATGAAGGAAAGAAATCTCTTTCCGAGGTTAGGTCTCAGAAATTTGGTTCGCATCAGGATTTCCCTTCGACTGAGATTGAGCCGGAGAGTCAAGTTGAATAACTGAAGGGCCAGCAGTGTTTCGAGCCCGGGAAGTTTCACCTTTGGGTCTTGACCTTTTGCGCCTTCTTTCGAGGTTCCCTGAGGCAGAACCTTGGGCTTGATCCTCGGCAAGTCTCTGAGTAGCTGGATCCAGTGGAGTCTCTTTTGAATCACCCTTTTCTTCGAGGTTCTCCATAGTAGGGTTCTACAGCAAATTCAGCACCTCATCAGCAACATCAGGAACATCTTCTTCTCTCTTCTTAGGACCCCCCTCGTTCGCCTGAGCAATGGGTTGGATCCCGGGGGCAAAATTCTCTGGAATAATCTCTGCAACATTGTGAGGGCGAGGCTCAGTAAACTTCGCCGATTTGTTCTTCTTCAATGCTAGTTTGATAGCCCGGTCAGCAAGGAATCTGTTCGACATCCTTATTCAGTAATCTGCCAGAATAAAGTGTTAGCAAGTGAAGGAAACTCGAACGATTTATAAAAAATAACAGTCGAACAAAACAAAACACTCAGAAAGAAATTTGACTCACATGCCCCGCATCTCTGGCTCCACCGTCGAAACCTTCCCAAGGTAAAGAATCGGCTCAACCAAGAGACTGTAGGGGTTGATCCGATCCTCAGGTTCTTGTCTTTATAAATATCCGGCCATCCCACCCTCTTAGTGAGAATAGGAGAACCGGATCTTCTCCACAACCGACGTGTAGGGACAACTGCCAGGGTACCATCCTCATTCGGAGGGAACTTGATATATACAAAGCGCCTTTTATAGCCAGGACCGTGCGAGGATTGCCACTTTCCAAACAGTTCGTAACCTTTATGGGGGGTAAAATAATAAAAACAACCCCCATCTGTACCCTCGACTACTTTAAAAAAGTGAAGAAAGTTCGACCCAGTCGGAGGCCTCTTCACCGAAGTACACCAAACGCAGAAAGCGACCAAGTAACCCATCGCATTCGGCAACACTTGCGTAGGACAAAGGCCAAGATCATCTAGAATTTTAACAATCCCCTGACCCATGGGGACTCGAAAGCCATGTTCCAAAGAAAGAACATGCAGGGCCAAACAGTCGGAGGGTGGGTTATACATCTTATCATCTTTACCCGGAGCAATAACATCGAACTCAACGGGGATATCGAACTTCTCGTAAAAATTATTCACCTCTTTTTGCTTTACAAAAGAAATGTCAGTCAAAAGTCGACTATCTGCATTCTCTTCTAAGGGATTCTCCCTCGAAGAAACACCGACAGCTTCTGCATTATCACCTTCAGTACTCGCAGTACGGCTATGGCTCCTCAAGACTCTCGACATGGTTTTTGGTGGCAAAGGAGTGACTTCGACTACCTGACTCGAAGCTAAAAATTCCACTATCGAATCAGAAGGAAAAGTCTCAGTATCTCTAGTAAAGGAGTTGGATTTCTTATTTACACTAAATGAATTGGAATTACTAGTGTTCGACCACTCAGCGGCACCGGGTTGGAAGTTGGGTCGTTGCGACATATTCACAGCAACACACTAACAATGAGATTCGACAAAAGATCCATCAGGAAGATTAACCCCAACCCGGAACCAAAATTACACAATGAAAATCTAACGACAAGATTACATCATCAACAGGAGAAATCAAAATAGCATGAAAAAGGAAGACTTTTTGAAGAGGCATATTGAGGGAAAACACGTCAAGTTACAGATCAAAACCCGACTCTATAAAGAATTCAAAAGGGCAGAGAAAAGAAGGGAATAAATCCAACAAAATCATATGAAATTAATCAAAGAAAAGATAAGAGAGAAGAGTGCTTAGTAGTCGTACCAGAAAAAAAGGAGTGCGCGCGCCTGAAAAACCCCAACTCCGGTGCAAAATCCGGCGAGATGATCGACTTTTAGCAATCCGGGGAGAGTATGAATAAAGAAGAAAAAGAGTTTGCAATTGGGTATTGTAGAATGAAAAGAAGGAAGTAAAAACCTTGTTTTTACTCATTTACTGTGGCAATAATGACTGCACAGATCCCTAGGGGGAAAGCAACACAGAGGGACTCCCACTCAGACACGTGGCAGGGAGATGGAACGGCAATGGCAGCTGTATCCCCTTAAGAAAATTCAAATTTCAAACCCCCTTTGGGTTTTTGCCGCCAGCTAAGCAATCAAACTCTTGAAATTTTACAAATTTCGACAGATTCATCACTCATCTATCGAAACTTGGGGGACTGATGATAAGGGGTTTATTGTTATTTAGGAAAAGTTACCTCCTTAGGTATGCTCGAAGGCCAGTTCAGGCTTCATACGCTCAGATCGCTCACCATCAGAACAACAGCCCTCGAAGATTTATCAGTATCGAAGAGATATATATAACTATCGACCGAGTGTCACAGTTTCCCAAGTCATCAGAACAAGTACATCCTAGTACTGACTAAAGTAGACCTATGGTCTGGGATAATGATGACACAAGTACAAGAGGGGGGTCCCGCTCGTGTATCCTATAAATACAAGCTCATTTATTACACTAACACACACAAAATAATCCACTCTCTACTAAAACTATACACATTTCTTTACTCATTGTACATTAAATTGGTAACAATCTGACTAAGG
>JAQRGC011853409.1:0-10695 GCA_028659135.1 Plantago lanceolata
CCATGAATTATAGGAAACCTGAAACTTGATGATTTTGATTACTTTTTTTAGTATCATGCTCAAATATGACATAGGAATTCATTTTAAGAATCCTGCAACTAGTGATCTGAAGTGTGTATGGTCAAAGACTAGCTGCTAGAGCGTGGCGTGGAAAATTAGTGATTGGGCATCAAATTTCTTTATAGTTTAATGATGAATGTCCATACAAATCATTTACGCATAACATGGCACTACCTAATCAGAATTGAATAGATACACATTAATATACATTGGTTTCATCTACCCATTTTTCTTATTTCAGTACTAAGTGATGTGTTGACTTGTCCATTGCTCTGTTCCACACAAACTAACTAGCCATGGTTGATCAGTGATCACTAACCAAATTCCATTTCCAACTCCTGTTGCAGCCACTTGATTCTAAATCCATGGCTGAACTCTTCCTCTTCACCATCACAGAAGGTGTTCTTTCCAGAATCACCTCTCTCGCTTTAGAAGATCTCATCAGGGCATGGAACATCACACCAGACCTCAAGAAACTTCAAAACACCTTATCCACCATCAAAGCAGTCCTCCAGGACGCAGATGACCAGCAGTCCAACAATCACGAGGTTCGACAATGGCTCCACAAGCTCAAGGATGCTGTCTACGACATTGACGATTTCCTGGACGATCTTTCCACCCAAGCCTTGCTAAGGAACGGACAGGCTGGCAACAGGGTTCTCAGCAAGGTCAGTCGATTCTTTACGAGCTCGAATCCTGTTATATACAGGTTCAAGGTTGGTCATAGGGTGAAACAGTTGAGGTTAAGACTTGATGAAATTGCAGCTGACAGGACTAAGTTTCACTTTTCTGAGCAAACCAATGTAGTTTCAGTTGATAGTAACTATGATAATAATAACAATGGCCGGGAGCAAACTCACTCCTTTGTGAGAGCTTCGGGAGTAATCGGTAGGGACGAAGATAAGGAGTCGATTGTGAAGCTTGTTCTGAATTTTGATGATAATGTAGAAACTGTGTCTGTTATTTCAATTGTTGGAATTGGAGGACTTGGGAAGACGACGGTGGCAAAGCTCGTTTACAACGACGGTAGGGTGATTTCGTGTTTTGATCTTGGAATGTGGATTTCTGTTTCTGGAGAGTTTAGTGTTGGGAAAGTTGTGGAGAAGATTCTGAAATCGGCTACAGGCGAAAATGTTGGTCATCTGGAAATGGACCAGATGATGAGTAGACTAGCTGGTGTGTTGAGTGAGAAAAGGTATTTGCTTGTGTTGGATGATGTTTGGAGTGAAGATCGCAATAAGTGGACTGATTTGTTAGAGTTGCTAACGAATTGTCGCTCAGGAAGTAAAATCATTGTGACCACGCGGAGTAAGACTGTTGCTAATATAACTAGTACAATGCCGGTGTATAGTTTAAGTGGTCTATCTGATGAAGATTGCCTATCTATATTTCTCAAATGTGCCTTTAAGGGTACTGATGACTGGCTTCCTAATTTGGTGGCGATTGGGAGGGAAATTGTGAAGAAGTGTTGTGGAGTTCCGCTGGCTGTAAAGACTTTGGGGAGCTTGTTGTATATGAATACAGATGAGCATGAATGGTTGCGTATCAAGGAGAGTGATATATTGGAAATCGACCAGAAGCAGACTGATATTCTACCTCTTCTGCGGCTAAGCTATGAGAAACTGCCATCCCATTTAAAGCAGTGCTTTGCATACTGTTCCATGTTAACCAAGGGTGTTGAACTGCCAAGGGAGGAATTCATCAACCTTTGGATGGCTCAAGGGTTCATTAACTCGGCGAACAGGAATAGACAACTTGAAGATATTGGGAACCAGTACTTCAATGATCTGTTGTCAAGGTTTTGCTTTCGGGACATCGTAGAAGCTTTTGATGGAGAGATACTGGCTTGTAGGATTCATGACCTTGTCCATGATCTGGCAAGGTCAGTGGCCGGCTTTGAGTGCGTAAGTGTAAAATCTGATACCGAGAACATTTCTGACAGGGTTCGTCACCTTTATGTTGATCTGTCAAAAGATGAAGAATTTCCGAAAGCCATGTTTAGCTTGAAACAGGTGAGATCTTTCAGTTACGCGTTTTGGACTAAATCTTTGAACAAGAGATTTGTTCAGAGAATTGCATTGAAGTTCATAAATGTGAAAGTGCTGATATTGAAGTCGCTTGAAATCGAGGAGTTGCCAAGTTCCATAAGTAAGTTGAAAAAATTAAGGTACCTGAACCTGAGCAACTCCAGCAATATCAAGTCTCTTCCGAACTCTATCTGCAAACTCGTGAACTTACAGACTCTGAACCTCTTAAACTGTGAAAAGTTAAAAGACTTGCCGCAAGATTTTGGGAACCTTATCAGCATCAGAACAATGTATCTGACTTGCAGGGAGATTTCTTTGAGAAGAAATGCTTGCCAAGGTATGAGTTCTCTCCAGACATTGTTGCTCTACAACTGTGACTTCGTTGAAATACCATCACATGTGCTGCATCACTTCACTTCCCTTCGAGTACTGCATATTTACGACTGCCTGAGATTGACTCATCTCCCAGAAAGTATGAAAGATTTGACTTCACTTGAGAAGCTGTGGATTTGGAACTGCGAAGAGCTAGATTTATCCATCGGTGATGGATTGTTTGGCCTAAAAAAGCTGCAGTCCTTGCTTTTGATGGGGCTTCCTAAGCTAACGAACCTGCCCGAGGGGCTTGTGGAGAACGTTGCCAAGACACTAAAATTCTTCAGAATAGCTAACTGTGTCAACTTTACAACAGTCCCTGAGTGGATCCTAAGCTTCACATTGCTCCAGAGCCTATACATTGAAGATTGTCCAAATTTAGTCACTTTCCCAGAAATGGCGCAGAGTGAGTTTACGAAAGTGCAAATCAGTGGTTGTCCAGGAATTGGTTCTTAACACTCAGGTATACTCCTCTTTAGTAAGACTCAGTGGTTTAATAGAAAATTGCCACTTCTGGTTTTAAATGTAACATGAGACCTCACCTACTACTATCTGAAATTGTAATTGCAGCAAATGGTAGAGTAGTCTTTGACAGCATAACCAAATGCCAATCTATGAGGATGAAAACACAGAAAATGCACAAGTTATAGCTAAGTTAATGTTTCAATTCATTTAAAGATGGGCCTTCTAAACCTCAGTTTACATCAAAAGTCACCAAAAGATACTTCTTTTTCTGTTTCTGCACTTCAGTTGCACTAGCAATGCACCTCAAAACAAAAGTTACCAGCACAAAATATAAGCGTTTCTACTGAACCTCCAATCCGCTTCCACGTTTGTGTAACTGGACAAAAATCATGCAACAGGCGCCTTCACCATGAACCACGAGCGGCCTCAGCAAATACAGACTCAATATCCTCATCTTTCGCCATAAGAGCATCAATTTCCGTGTCTAGCCTTTTCACCAGTGCTCCAACACCATGCAGTTTCTCTGTAAGACACCTCATCTCGTTTTCTGCTTCAGCTCTTTCACGCCTCTTCGTCTCTATGGCAGCTTTGGAATCACGAGTAAGGCTCAACAGCTTATGTATCCGAACAAGTAGAAATCCCACCATCATGCCTAGGTCCTCAAAAGCCTTGAGAGTTTTCTCCCAGCTTTCTAAATCATTGACAGATGTGGTAGATTTAACTTGTTTGATGGCATCTGCAATGTTGACGGTTTCTGATATTACCCCGATAACAAGCTTAATGTTAAGGCCCTTGATGAAACTGCTGTGCAGAAACATGTTCTGACTGCAGCAGAGCTCGTAATACTGTCTTCGTACATGAGCTGGGATTTCGGAGTCTATAATTAGATCATCCACATGAATGGCGAAATCTTCAAACTTTTCTACATCCTCAAAATGTAATACAGATTCTGAGAATCTGATGCCTTCATGAACTTCAGAACTGGAATAGACATCACTGTCGTCTTCACCAGACTGACCAACATCGTTCTCTTTATGGTTGTTGTCCAAAACTAGAAGCAGCTTTGAGTGATCCTGTTTCTCTAGTTCCAAAAACTCTGTACTGTCTTCAAGATCATTTTCCATTTCAACACAAACAGTACAGTTAATACAGTTCCGCTAATTCAAAAATGCATGTACAGAAGCCATACAAAAGAAGTTAGTTTGGACCGTTTCTTACCTGTATCCATAGGCTTAGCACCAGAATGGCCAGAACCCGAATTCACATGGCCAATAGCTCCATCGACTTTTGTTAAACGGTTAGCCCTGACTATATGTACCTACAACCCGATACAAAACAAAAGAAATTCACTTATAAATATAATTGTGAACCAGTGCAAATGATGTGCAAAAGAATATGAAGTTCAAGGAAGAACCTTTAGCTTGCAAGGCTCAATTAGTTGAAATATCACAACGTCACTTTCCATCAATCCTTGAGCAATTGAGAAACCTCTCCACCCACCACTTAGTCCATTTTTCTTTATCAAGTACTTGGTATCATATGCTTTTCCATTTTCATCCACCAGAATTACTTTGGAGTCATTGTCAGGCATATGTAAATTACAGAATTGCTTTGGCATACTCAACCAGAATCCACCAGAGACATGAGACCGGGACATAAGCTTCAAGCAACTAGGATATTGTTGTGGCAAATTCTCTTGAAGCTTTAATGCTCGGTCCATAGCAGAGACTGTGGCACCAACAGAACTAAGAGGTTCACTCGTTTTTACCTCGGACTGGATACTGTAAGAGTGTATATGTCAAAACAAATTCAAGAAATAAGAATATAGCAAAATGTAGCTATAGCAATCAGCACAGCAGGATGACTCACGGTACGTAAGTTACAACGGCCTTTCCCAGATCTTCATGCACATTATCGTTACACATGTTGCTGACAAGCTTATCTGTGCTTTGAGGCTCTCCACACACATTATTCGCAGATAAGTCGTGCATAATCGTATCCGCATTTTCAGGCTCATCCTGCACATTATTGGCACACACACAGAAGTAGCGCATAAGCTTCTCCATCTATTAGCAACTAGTCAACTCGTATCAAGTATAAAAAGACATCTGTACGTAATTCCAGTCTTTCTAGGAACGGAAACCATTAACATTTCTCAAGAATTAGTTAAGCTGTCATAGGCTCATAGTATAAGCAAATCAAGGCCTGTTTTCAAACTAACAACGCAATGTCACTGCTGACAGCATAAGATAAAGTACCAAGCTACGAGGCGTTAAGAAGCACTTTAAACAAGAGAGTGTTTGCCAAATATACATAAAAAAAACTAAGTAACTGAAATTTTGTTTGGCTACGGAGCCAAGGGCTCGAGTAATCTAGTTCAGGCAGTGAAATGGACATGGTATTATAACTAGGCATTCATTCACATTTCACAGGACGACACGAAGATTTGATCGGTTTCTAGTATTTAAATAGGACAAATGAAGCACAGTTTGCAGTAAAGTGAAATTAGTCCTACTAATAAAAAGGAAAAAGGAAAAGAAATATAACTTCTCACATTGTTGGGTATCTGGGTGTGGACCAGATCTGTGCTTTCTTCACATGTCTTCTTCCTCTGCTGTACAAAACATCCATTAATACACGGCTTTGAACTACGAAATTCACAGTTCTTCTCATCAAACAATTTAATAATACCTACTACAAAAGAAAAGGTAAGACAATAAAAGTGAACCGACCTTGAATTTGTCGTTGGAAGACGAAACATCAGGGTTCGGGTTGGATTCTGAGTTCTGGGAAATAGCCCTTGTCATATTGCTGTTTCTCTTGAGAAGAAGAAGAAGAAGAAGAAGAAGAGTGGAGTATTAATTTATGATGAATGAATTCAAAGTGGATTTGAAGGGTTTGAAAATAGGAATTGGGGAGTGGAGGGAAACAGTGTTCACTTGGAATTTCAAACCCCATCCTAATTCATTGATCCTTTTTTCTGAGTTTACAAACGTGTAGCAATAATGTCGTTGTAGTATAGTGGTAAGTATTCCCGCCTGTCACGCGGGTGACCCGGGTTCGATCCCCGGCAGCGGCGATTTTTTTCCTTTTTTTTCTCTCTCCTTATTTTGGCAAGTGAACTTTAGTTTAAACTATTACCCTCCTTCTTCAGAAAGTCATTTTTACACTCTTACAGTCTTACCTTCCTTCTTCAGAAAGTCATTACTGTGTCTGTGAAAAACTATACAACTACTATGCTTCGCCAGACTTTCCATTCGATCCATGTTTTCATAATTAAACTTCCACAACCTACTCAAAACCAATCTGCAATATGAAATATAGCGAACCAGTCGCAAAAAAAATCTATATACACGAAAATCTGCTGAACTCGAAGCCCTCAATAGATTTGTTTCGACACTATACTTCAAAAGCTTCGAGTTTTTGAATCGCCAAGAGTTGGAACTTATAGTTTCCATGTTCTTGTCATGTAAAGATTTTATCAGTCATGTAAGTGAGACCTATTATTCTATGTTAAAACCTGGCCATTAGAACATGGAATTACGTGTCCCTATTCCTTCTTTTCAATGATCTCTTACAAGAAAATGTCTCTTGACAAATACTAGTGAATCAAGTCTTGGTTATTTTTTTAGTCCTTTTCTCTTGATCCTTGAACATGCGCCACCTGAGCATGAGATCTTCAATGTTTGCATCCATCCTAGTCCCAACTCCTCCCCATACTAACATATATATGACTCATATCTCCAAGTGATGAACCCGTCACCTCGTATACTTGTTTGAACCCGATTCTTGTATAGAACTTCACAAGCTGCAACAACAAACAAAACCATACACTAAAAAGTTCAATAGTATATTAATCATTTGTACCAGGTTTGTTCCTCGAAACGGATAATTTGTTAATAAGAATAAACTGACAATGGAAATGGGAAAAAGAATATATGTATGTTACATTTACAAATTGAAAAGGCATCCCTGATCCAACTGGTCAATGTGAAAATCTTCCCCACCAGGAGTTCCTCTGGCTTTTTCCAGTTTCAGCATTGCCAACCTTCTTAAATACTGAGTGTGCTTCCCTTAACTTGTTTCTATACTCTTTCTTCCATGCTTTGAATTTTGCCTTCAACTTCCGGAGCTCCTCGCCTGGATGCAACTTGCGGGAAACACGTTCAGTCTCATCTCCATCGAGATTCACATGCTGGTTTCCGTGATCAAAATCCCGACTACTCCTCCCACTTGGAACTCTTATGACATTACTTTCCGTATCTCCATCAAAACGTTCTTGCACAGAGTCAGACCGTACGAATGTGATTACAAGTCCAGGATTTTTCTTTGATGCAGCTAGACATTTCTGCATTATGACCCGAATACAAAGTCAGCTCAACCAACTCAACAAAACTAAGTGTTGTTCATAAGTAAGTGTTTGAAACAGAAGTTAGTACTTTACGTGTTTCGCAGTCATAAGCAGATGTATGTGGAATGAGAAACATCTCACCTGTGCATATGTCAACTGATCTTGCCATGTTTTCTCCAATGTCTTCATCCTTTCTTCAGACTCCTTCCATTTCCTATCCATTTCCTCAAGTTTCATCTTCAAAGCAGCATTTTCCGCGCTTTTATCCCTGACTGTGGCTTCAGTCCTCAAAACTCGCTTATGAAGGTCAATAATAAAACTATATCCAACCTGAACATGAATCCGACAATCAAAACACGAGAATTACGCATAACATAGTAGCAAGATCTGGAACCTTGTCAACAAATTACAAACTGCTAGACAAAAGATGTACTAATGTACCTTTACATCCGGATCTTGTACTCTTTCTACGCCGCTTATTGCAGCTTTGTCCTCTCCTGAAATCTGTTCTTTTGTGTCATCACCAGATCGAATACTTACGTCAGCCTCTTGCTGCTGGCATTGTAATCTGAGCTGAAAATACTTTCTAGTGTGTTTCTGTATTATCATAGCAGCTTTAAGTCTCTTACTCCTGTATCCGTATTCCCTTCTTGCATTTTCACCCCGAGCAACTGATCACACAAGAAATCAAGATTAAGTTGGTACATGTACTAATGCAGCTCACATTTCAATCCTGTCCATATTTCTCAATTCATTGCCCTTCTAAGTTTCAACAACAGTTATAAAACGCCTTTCTTCAACAATTTCTTCTTTTTTCGCTTCGTTCCTAAATGCTTGCTACTAGACTAGACTAATCCATTGTGAAAATCATCCAATAGCAATAACAAACTATAATCTCTAGCACAGAACTTACTTGATTGCAATGCTACGACTCCTCTTCTAATGTCTCTGTAGTTGCACCGAACTCGGTGACCCCGGTAGCACTTCTGGATGTTAGCTACTTGTTTTTCCGCTGTTTCTTGCCTATTTTGCAATTCCTCATTCTATACAAACAGAGATAAGAATTACCAGAAGCACAGAACAGAATGCAGACCAAATCGAAAATAATTAATCGATGGAAGGCGCAAGTAAATGAATCACTCTTCTCTCATATAAGGAACAAGAATCCAATGAAAGCACATAACAATAAATTAGACTTAAATAAGGTCACAATTTCAAATTAAAGCAAGCTACCTAATTGAAATGGTAAAGTAAATTCCAAGTGAAGAAGAAATCAATCAATTGAATTACCTGATTCGAACCGTCATCAACCGGATTCTGTTCCGATACAGAAACAACACCGTTAACAGAACCTGATTCAAATGAAGAACCATCTTCTCCTCCTCTGTTTCCCCTGTTTCCATCAGGAAGGCGAAATGGCCGCCTGGCCTGGGGCATCCGAGCTCTGGAAACAGGCCGAACGGGCAAGGCTGGAACCGGAAGGTCTTCCTCGGGGTGATGATCCGCCAGGATTTGATCCAGCATCAACTCCAGCGTGCTCCGTTGACGATTCGCCATCGGATTCACATTCACCGTTGTAGTACTAGTTGTATGAATCATGTTTTTCCTTTTTTACATAGAACGCAACATTTGGTTGTTGAATTGAATACAAAAGAGGAGTATATGTATGTAAAAAAACAAGTGGAAAGTAGAGTGAGTCAGTCAGTTTTATGGGATTGAGAGAATCTGGTGGTGGAATGGGGTTTGGTTTTGGCTTTACTTGACTTGGGAAAAATCTGCATTTAATGCTTGAGAAATGAGAAAACTGTGTGTGTGAGTCTGCATGTGTTGTTAGCTGGTGCAACAATGGCAGCTTTGGTATATTTTTGCTTTTGCTTTATCCGGAACTTGAAGAAGGCTCGGTTTTGTAGGTCCTCTTTTGTTATAATACATCAGTGTAGCTACTAGCTACCACACCTAATCATGAGTTCACTCAGTTTTACAAGTTGCAAGTCTAGATTTTATTTTCTTTTTTCCAATTTTTTTGAGATGGGGTACTCCACAATCTAAGGATATTTTATTTTCGTTGGAATACAAGTATAGAACTAGTTTGATTTAAATGAAACTAAATAAATTTAAATTAAAATTAACAAATTTTTAAATGGAAAAACAAACTTAAAATATTAATTAACGAGTAAACTCAGGTCAATTACCATGTGAGGTCTAATAATTATGTAACGACCCAATTTTTATTTATTCGATCTAAAACGCGCGAATAACGAAGTTTGTGGGTTGATATCATTCGAGTTAAAAGAATTTAGTTCGTTAATTAGATTTTAGACCATGTATTCACTTTTAACCTAACATATCACCACAAAGAGCAGTTTAGGAGTAACTCTAACGTCCATTGAATGGGGACTCGACCCATTTGTATCCAAATCGTTACAATTTACAAATTATTTAATATTTAAAAATTCGAAATCACTGTCTTTTGTTAAATTAAATTTGTGTAGCTTTCAAAAGGTTAAAAACCTATAAAGTAGATTTGGCTTTTGGGCATGTTTTTTTGCACGCTTTTGATAATATTTATGAGATGTGATTTTTTTATCTCAGCATATTATTAAAAGTACTTTTTAATAGTGAAAAATTTATTTAAGGTTGCGACTTTTGGGGTGTATTTTCTTTTATTTGCACCAAAAAATTTCAATAAATAATTAGAGGTTGTCAATAGGTTTATATATACTCTCATATCATAATATTATGAATTTATGATCCATCAGAATGAAGTAATACTATATAAATTGGCATGCTTACATCAAATTACGGTTTAACTTGTTTTACGTGGTTTGCATGTTATTATGTAGGTTTGTGGAGTTAACCCATACACACCTAAAGGGTGGTGAACTAACGACAACGAATTCCCAACGACATCTAAAATAAAATAAATTAAAATTAAAATTACAAAACAAGTATGAAAATTGAGCATTACACCCTCGAATACTCAAATGAATTTAACACATTTGAATACGAATGATATGACCCGTCTAAGAAACTACTACTATTTGACTGTCATTTTCACCTGGTGCTTGATTGATCAGTAAGTAATTAGTCGTCATTAGTTGTTGGCGGTGGTGTAAGAGGATCCATTAATACAATACAAGGTGGGTAATATATGTCATATGTGGAAGTGCAAAATGCAATCTATTACGGTTTCTTCTTTGCTACGTATTGCATTACAATTCGTATTTTAATTGTACCATATACTTTATACACACTGAACTACTACGAAGTAAAGAATAAATCGTATATTACTATTAGAACTAGGTGATAGAATTGTGGTCTATGAGGAGCTAGTGTTAACACTAGTGCACACAACCTTATTAAATGCTTAATATTTAATACTAACTACTTCGTTTTCTTGCATAAAACCCCCATAATTTC
>JAQRGC011853764.1:0-12861 GCA_028659135.1 Plantago lanceolata
ACTGATCAATCTCCGAGTGTAATCACATCTTTTGTCACCATGGTTTCAGAGGAAAGGAATTTTCAAAATCTCACTATTTTCTGGTTTCACCGTTTCAATATATTTTTGGAGTGTAAAAGAAATGACATGTTTGAACTTTGAAGAGAAATATAGTTTCAAATAGACAAGCGTATATTGTTTAATGGGTTCAATTGCTTTATCAAATCCAACTTCGCGAGATTTTGAGATCAAGTCACTTCATTAAAATTCAATTAATGAAAAAGATCAAATTGACAGGGTGGATATCAGTCTATATGTTCATAGGAAAATGGCAAGGCAAAACTAACTAGGAACTAAATTCTAATCCTAATACAATTTGAAACGTAAAATACTTGCTAAGAAATTTAAATAAACTACTTTTAACAATTTAGTAATAAACTAAAACTAAAAATTGAAATTGAAAACTGCATTTTGACCCTCTAAACGTTCTCGAATGGTTGAAAATCCATCGTACATCATTGCAAAGCAGAGGCGTCGTTTTGAACGTGCGACCGAATTTCGTCCCATGTAGACATTGTTATGTTACCACCTAACTAGCTAAGACATAGATACATGATACATACATACACTAAATGGAATGAAATGTTTGAGAAAAGTCAAAGTTTGCCATATACAGGTACATTTCCCTCCCTTTTTGAAGTTAAACAAAACAAAACTCTGGTTTCTTTTTCAGGCAAACCAGCAGAGATTACCGTTTGATGAGTGAAGAATTGGAACAGAACGGTAATAATCCATTCAACTTCATCTTCTCTCCCACACCTACACAGCTCCATCCATCCATCCTCTACTTTTCGATTCTCTCTCCAGGGATCTAACACAACACAAGAAGAAGAAGAGCTACTAGCTAGCACTGTGGTAGGACAGAGGCAGAGGCAGACAAGACTCAACACTCAACTTCAGAGGTGAGGTATACTTACCCATTACTCGAGTCTTTTCTCCGTTTTTCTTCAGTTCTAAAGCTCATCTTCTTCTTCTTTGTTTCTTCTCTAAGCTTGCTTCTGGGTGCCGGATATAGCGACTTGGTGAGTTTCTTCCACAATCCACAACATAATCAACCTTGTTCTCAACTTCACCAGGTAATTTTGTATCTAATTTTTTATATTCTTCTTAAATTTAGGGACGTTTTAAAGATGATTTGTTGTTTGTGTTTCACAGCAAGTCAGCAGCAACTAAAACTGAATTAAGAAGGTTTGTGGAGTCCGTAGAAAGTGTGGTTTTTGATGTGAGATTGGGGAAACTGTAAATTGTTGTTGTCCATTCCAAGGAAAGATTCATTACAACTTCATCAAGGTACATTTTTTCTAGATTGTACATTTTACATGGGATTATGTCCTCCGTGCTATGTGTCTTCATACAACAGTTAACGAATAAGGATAGAGGTGGTATTTTAGAGTGCGTTGTTGGATTTGTTACATAGATACCTTAATTGCTTTTCCTGTTATATGTGGACTTTGCTTGCTGAGTGTGGAGCTGCCGTAATGGTAGAGAATTGGTCTATATATGTTATTATCCTGATTCTTGGTAGGATTTTAGTAGTAATGACCTCAATATCATGTTTCTACAATTTCTGTTTCCTATTTTTAACTTACTTTGTTGCGTGTGATTGATTTGCTTGCGTTCATTGAAAATCTATGGATATGTGTTCTGGTGTATATTGTTTGGCATGCTTGAGTATCTAACTGTGTATGCAATGACTTACATTTTCGTCGTATCCTGAATCGTGATTGTTTCGTTCAATTCTTTTGTCTGTCATGTGTTCGTATTCTTTTTGTATGAACGGTCCATTGTCTTTCATCTTTTTAAGCATCTATCCCTAGATAAGCCTTCTGTGATTCAAACTAGTAGCTAGAATCTACTTGTTTTCTCTGATCGATGTCAGTGAAGTTACCCTGTCCGGTGTTGAGCATTCGTCTATTTTAAGGAAACTAGATAAATTTTTAGAAGTGGATTGTCGTTATTTTGTCAAGATTTTGATCCCAAATGAAGCACATTGACGGCACACCCTCAACACCTGGAAAGTTCAAGATGGAGAAATCTCCTTACAATAGGCTGAGAAGTCATTCATCCTTAGCCAAGCTCGCTTTCTGGTCTTTTGTTTTATGAAAAACTTTGCTTACGCATTTCAATCACTTGTTTCTATATTTAGTTGTTTCTTTATCATGCTACAGGTATCGTAGATGGATTCGGATTCTTCTCCTTCCCCACCGCTCCGGGACGTGGAGGTTGATTACGAGGCCCCTGCACCAGTCAGTAGCCCTCACCATGAATCAGAAGAAGAACCAAGAGCTGCTGCACCTGTCGAGCCATCTCCGGAGCATCCCACCACTCCACCTGTCGGAGGAGGACAGTATTGGAGGGCATTGGGAGTGCTGGTGGCGGCTTTGGTGGGAGGATCGTTGTTGATTGCCCTTTCTATAGGGCTTTCCTCCCGGCACCACAACAATACGAGCTACAAGTGCCGCCTTAACTTCAAAGTTGGCCACTCAGGGTTTGCAAGTATTGGAGCTGCATTAGAGGCTTGCCCAAGTTATAGTCCGTTAGCAGTCTGCATCATCATACCTGAGGGCGAGTACCGTGAGACACTACACATTGGTCATGACAAGACTAATGTCGTGCTACTGGGAGAGGGATCAGGCCGCACCGTGATTACTTCAGACTCCCACACTACTTTGAGTACGTATCAGAACTTTCTCCATTATTCAGTTTTGTTTATAGTATGCAATTTCTAAACTATAAAACTAAATTTATTAATCTGTTGATTTGCAGCTGTTATGGGACAGGGATTTATGGCTCAGGACTTGGCGGTTAAGAATCTAGCAGGGGATGGGGTGGCAGTCGAGAATGGATCGCACGAATCCATTTTTTACCGGTGTGTGCTGCATGGAGGGGAAGGACACGCACTTCGGTTGAAGGGGAAGAGGCAATTCTACCGAAGTTCCACGTTCGTGGGAAGAAACTTGACAGTGGCCGGATACGCAGATAGCTACTTCCAGCGGTGTGACTTCTCAGCCGGAAAGGAGAACCCTGGCGAGAAATTGGTTATTATTGGAGACTCGCGCGACCGCATGCTAGAGGATAAGAGTGCACTAGTGTTCCACTTGTGCCGCTTCACCAGCCAGTCGACTGATACAACCCCTACGACATTTTTAGGGACAGCACTGATGGAGTATGCACGGATGGCATTTATCCAGTCTTTTATGGATGGTGGTGTAGCTGGATACGTCGACCCGTCTTTCCCGGCAACCGGTTACGTTGGCATATTCGGGAATCAAGGACCTGGATCAGCTAAGCCTGTTCCGACATTTATTGACCAGATGCCGAGTATCAGCATCGCCTCGGTTTACTCGTTGAGGTCGTTCTTGGCTGGGGATGAAGATTGGATACAGCCTAGGGAAGTGGAGGTGGAGTTGGATTTGAGCCACTAGTTGTTCCAGTTTGTAGCTCAGTTTCTGGATTTTTTTATTTTGGCTTATTTCTAAATGTTTCATCTTTAGGAAAGTATAAAATCTATGTATAAACTCTGTGACAAGGGTGATTTAAATCTGGTAATGTCGTGGACTAAATTTCATATAGCTCAAGTTTCTGCCGTTTTTTCCCCTCCTTCATATTACTTGCATTCTTGTCATGTGTAAGTCTCACAGTAAAAGGAGTCATATATGGACCTGAACAAACAGGAGTAGAAGAGAAATATCAACTGTCAAGTACTCCGAGACTTTATTTTTTCAATTTTTCCACCTTTTTTTTCAATTTCCAGGAAATGGACATTTGGGAGGCCACTTTCTGTTGTTGTTGTTTCTTTGTAAACTGTACCCTCTCATGATTTTATAATCCTATTTGAAACTCATACACATGCTCAAACTTGGATAGAACTGAAGGAAAACCAAAATCACACAAATGCAGAAAATACACTTAATAATTGGAAAACTGAGCTTCATATTCATGAAATCTTGGTGTGTGTTGATTCTGTGTAAACTGGACATTGTCATGAGTTTATAGTCCTATTTGAAACTTATACACATGCTCAAACTTGGATAAAAGTGAAGGAAAACCAAAATCACACAAATGCAGAAAATACACTTAATAATTCGAAAAGTGAGCTTCATATACATGAAAGCTTGTTGTGTGTTGATTCTGTGTGAACTGGACATTGTCATGAGTTTATAGTACTATTTGAAACTCATACACATGCTCAGACTTGGATAAAAGTGAAGGAAAACCAAAATCACACAAATGGAGAAATATACACTCAATAATTGAAAAAGTGAGCTTCATGTACATGAAATCTTGTTGTGCGTTGATTTTGTGTGAACAGGACATTTTCATGAGTTTATAGTCCTATTTGAAACGCATACATATGCTTAAATTTGGATAAAAGTGAAGGAAAACCAAAATCACACAAATGGAGAAAATCACCTTAATAATTTAAAAAGTGAGCTTCATGTATATGAAATCTTTTTGTCTATATGTGTAAAATGAACACTCTCATTAGTTTATAGTCCTATTTGAGACTTATACATATGCTCAAACTGTGTCCATATAAACAAAATAGCAGGAAACAAGATTATGAGACCATCTACTGTGCATAACGAATGATCTACCTTATTGTCTTCACTTGAGTCATGTACTAAAATCCTAAACACACAGCTTTAGTAAACCGGACTGCATTCACAAGTTCAGAACGAAACCAGATAAATCTTTTGTCAGTTTTGGCATTGTAAATGTAGCCTTATATGAAATGTCATTCGTGATCACAAAATGGCTTTGAGTTACGGAATTTGTTTGAAATTTTTTCTTTCATTGCTGTTTCTGTAGAAGAGAATCGACTGTAAACGACTACTCTAGCTGTACGGCCTCAAGTAGGTACAGAAAGGTGATAGCAAACTCAACAATCTAATACCAATATGTTATATGTAATTATGTATACACTACAGTTTCTTGATTCTATTGTTACAGGATAGCAATACATAAGTTATCAATATCCTTCATAAATCTGGTAATGTCGTGGACTTAATTTCGTATGTCTGTTGTAAAATTTCATATAGCTCAAGTTTCTGCCGTTTTTTTTTCCCTCCGTCATATTACTTGCATTCCTGTCATGTGTAAGTCTTACAATAAAAGGAGTCGTATATGGACCTGAACAAACAGGAGTAGAAGAGAAATATCAACTGTCAAGTACTCCAAGACCTCATTTTTTTTCAATTTTTCGACCTTTTTTTCAATTTCCAGGAAATGGACATTTGGGTGACCACTTTCTGTTGTTGTTGTTTCTTTGTAAACTGGACACTATCATGATTTTATAATCCTATTTGAAACTCATACACATGCTCAAACTTGGATAAAAGTGAAGCAAAACCAAAATCATACAAATGCAGAAAATACACTTAATAATTGGAAAAGTGAGCTTCATATACATGAAATCTTGGTGTGTGTTGATTCTGTGTAAACTGGACATTGTCATGAGTTTATATACCTATTTGAAACTCATACACATGCTCAAACTTGGATAAAAGTGAAGGAAAATCAAAATCACACAAATGCAGAAAATACAATTAATAATTCGAAAAGTGAGCTTCATATACATGAAAAAATCTTCATAACTGTTAATCTTTTACTTCTGGAGTGGGGAACTTAGTTTGGCAACTGCTAATATTAAAGCCTCACCTGCAAATTTTGGAAATTAAACTAATGCTTCCAATATCTGGTGGCCTAGAATCTTCAATCACGAGAGGTGCTTCACTGGTAATATTCGAGTACTGGAGAATCCGTTCAACTGAGATCATTTTATATTCTGCATTGCACATATTCCAGATGACAGAAGCCAGCAAGACATTCAAATTTATCCCGTAAGTGACTGCCAGTCCTGCAATACCTGTTAAGCAGTAGCTAGGATTCAGTGACATTATCATATAAACAACTTGTGCTGCTAATATTAATTGTACTATAATCGTTTGATACATGGGTTTATAAATCTTTCAGGTAGAGTTAGCAAAACCAGTGAGAAGGCGAACAACTGGTTCAATCTGAAAGAAAGCCACTCCATTGCTGCTACATTGTGAAACCACGGTCTCGAATGGTTATCAATGAGACAGAGGTTAGCATCAGTGAATCGGTCCTTCTGCTCGAAAGCTCGGATTGTTGCTGCTTCTGCAAGTGATTCCACAAAATGGTGAAGGATTGGAGACCTTTGAATCCCTGCAAGGCGTGCTAGCTCTCTCGCTGTTGGTATGTAGTATTGCTGCAGATTATGAAAATTAAGACATTGTCACATGTAACTCAATGTTGTGCATGAAAATCGTATTAGTTGAGTTGTTGTCACATTTAGCTCTTTCAAAACATGTTGCTTCGAAATTGAGTTGAAGGATCGAGGTTCTGTTTCTGATAGTCTATGTTTGTGTTAGTTAAACACTGGAATATTACTGGCCTTTTGTGTTGAAATGTACACCATTCTGAGCTTTGCTTTTCCTGATTTTCTATTCTGAGCAGTGGCAGTTTAGGAGATTGACGATTTAGTATTCACATGTGTATCGTGGAGAGGTAAATTAAGCTAGCTAATCTGATACCTAGGTTTGTTTGATGTGGTGCTCTCACTGTGCAGGATGCTGAAGTATCCTGGACAAAGTCGTCTTAAGTCATGGCCGGTGAGGTAAACATCTTCATCACTCTATATATATACTGTATTTGTTTGAATCACAATGGATCACGCTGCATATGTATGGTTGTACTGAGGAAAACTCATTACAAATTTTTGGCTCACAATCCTCCACTGAGGTGCATGCTAATTATCGAGCCACTACAAAAGGCTATGTTGTTCGTCATATCAAGTTTGCTGAGAATTATAGGCTTTGCTGGAGAAGTTATTTATTCAAGGCAATACAATTATCATTGCTTCTTATAGTATACATTGCATATTACTATTCTCAGTGCTTGTTGAGTTTAATACACCTTATCTGGCTGTAGGTACTACAACAAAATGATTTTACCTGCTTTATTTTAACCGCATTTCAACTAAACACAGGGAAAACGAAAACGGGCAAGTCATTACCTGATCTTGCTTCTCAGATGTGGAGTTTAATCGATTCTGCATCTGCTGTTGGAGCTGAGATCTTTTGCGAGCTTCTATTGTCGGTTGTCCACAATTCATGGTAATTCTTCACCGATCACCTTTTTTTTTTTCCAGCTTTTCCGGTAGATGTAAGAGTTGTGTCGGTATTCCCAAATTGATCAGTAGGATTTGAAATTGAGGGTAGTTTTTTGCTGTTGTGTCTCTGGATGCAAATATATTTATGTTTTTATCAGTTCTCAGTTCACTTATGCTTCGAGTACACTTTAATATGTCCCGAGTTTCTCTAGTTGTGTTTTAAATATCATGCGAAATACCTTCTTTTTTTTGCCTCAAGTGTACATTCCTAACTTGCTTGTCAGAATGGATAGGCACTTGAAATTATAACAGGATATTTTTGTGTTCTTTTAGCCACACACACACACACAAACACTATGAGCTCATGATATACTAAGACTTATTGGTTATAGTGTAATCTTGGATTATTTTTTCAATTTGTTAAATAACTGGCATTGTTATGTTTGTTGCTTGAAAAATGTATTTTATTTTTATCAAACAGACTAGAGCTGTACTCGGAGATATTGGGTTGGAAGCTCTGCAGTTGGCTTCTCTTAGATACCTGTGGGTGCAAGGATATCAGTCATCTGGAAATTCTACAGAGCTTTTACAAATGGTTCAATCAGTAACTATTTGAATTTTGAAGTTCAATCAGTAATTATTTGACTTTTGAAGTTCGATCAGTATAAATGTTTCTATTTGGTGTGTTCTGAAATGTAAAATATATGCAGTTGGAGGTTCAAAAACTCTTGGATGAGCATGAGACTTTGTTGGCCGTAAAAACGCATTAATAGGCAAAAATGTTGTGTGCTTGTTCTGGGGATCAGTTCAAGTGGAGGAGCCAGTGCCTCAGTCGCCGGAGTCTTTGGCAACGAGGGATTTCTCGGGCAGTGGCATTTCATCGAAACATGAAGATGCTCAAGTTGATGAAGCTGAGTCTACCTTGAAGGAAGCACGCACTGTGAACTATGAGGTAGTATCTCTTATTATGTGAGTCTTCTTCTTGAAGCACTCATTGCATTATGTGAGTCTTCTTCTTGAAGCAATCCTACTTAAAGAAAAATCCAAATGGCATGTACCAGCAGGTAATGTGCCATGCATTATACCTTTAGTGACCTTTCAATCTGTTTAACAAACTATAACATGGGGCTATCTATAGTACATGTTATGATAGTATAGTTCGATTAATATTTGTCTTATCCTGCTTGACCGAAGACTTTGAGCAATGCAAGGCCTAGTTGTAGATGTTAATGACCTTCTGTTGGTGAGGAAGTAGAATGATTCCATTTTTCAATGGGATTCAGCTGGCTGTTAATATGATGGTTCTTCTCTTTCATGAAAATGTATTTGTTTGATGTCACAATGTCTGTCATGTGTGATGCAATTTTTGTGAACAGATTAAATTAGCTGGTAGTACTACTGCTGGTAATATCAGGAATTTGTGCATGGCGGCCTCGCCCTTTACATATCAGCCTGTAACTTTTGAAACATCAGAATCAATAAGCTCTCAGAACAGTTCAATAGTGCATGTTCAGGTGCGTATTCAGTTGTTTGCATGTTCAATTGAGGGTATTGAATTGTTTTGTTTAAGAACTTGGTTCAACTTGAAATGGAGATGGTGAATTAACTATATATCCTTCATGATAACATCTTTTTCCATTTGGATGATTTCATAAGATAGAAAATGTTGATCCTTTATGCATCACTGTTCTTTTGGTACAATAAAGTGAGGAGATTCACATTCCAACTCTTACGAGTTATAATTCCTTTTTCTATTGTCCTTGGTATCGTTTATATAACACGTGTAGTTGATGTCTTATTTGTTTAATGTGCTATGGGGAATTATCTGTGCCGAGATAATTCAAGACAATGCTATGGAAACGATAGAATAAGATAACTCAAGACAATGGTAAGGAAAGCGCTTCGCACGTGTAGCGTGCGGCGCGAATTTTTCTAATTTTATAAGAATTTAATCTAATTTTAACGAATGAAATTGTTGGCAAATAAATAATAATGTGAAAATTAGGTTCACCTTCAATAGGGTGTTAACGAGTCCGGTCAAATCGAGCGTGGACCTTAATTGATTGGAAAAACGGGATTTGTTTCTACTATTGATGAACTAATATGCACGGGGACGGGACTAATAATTTTATAAGAATTTAACCTAATTTTAACGAATGAAATTATTGACAAATAAATAATCCTAATTTTAACGAATGAAATTATTGACAAATAAATAATAATGAGAAAATTAGGCTCACCTTTACGGGGTGTTAACGAGTCAGGTCGAATTTAGCATTGGGTATGCATGAGATACCAAATCAACAAAATATAAGGAAACAAAATGTACTGAAATCTGTACATTAAAAAGTGTATATTCTCTCCCTTTTAACAATTTAAACGTGTGGCTAATATTTTTCATATCACATTGGTATCAAATCATTTGTAATAAAATTTTCAATTATGATATAAATTAACTAAGGTAATAATGTACCTATAAGAATGATCACATTGTCATTAGACACAACACAAGCTAGCAAAAATGGGTCTTATGGCAACATACAACATTTCCGTGATCTCTATATTGTGTCTATTATCACTTGCAAAAGCTACTACAGACATACAAATAGTTTGCGGTAAGACCCAAGATCCATCGTTTTGCTTTAGAGTTTTGAATTCGGACCCTCGAGCGGGTCAGGCACCTACCATGCCAACACTTGCCAAGATAGCACTAGACTTGGCTTCCGAAAATGCTGCATCCGCAAAATCGAAGATTCACAGCTTGTCTTTATCGTCTAGAGATCCAAACCTTACTCGGCGTCTAAAGGCATGTGAAAACGATTATTCAGACGCACTGGATTCTTTCAGGATAGCTTTGGAGGATATTAAAAGGGATAGGTACAGATCTGTTAATGTTCTTGCGGTATCTGCGAGTGAAGATGCTACCGACTGTGAGAGTGCGTTTGCAAAACCGCCGGCATTGAGATCTCCTATTACAGCCGAGAACAAGTATCTTAAAAATCTCAGTGATATCCTTGCAATTGCTGCTGCTTTGTGTACACCAAAAGAGTTTGAATAAGTTGATTTAAACTAGAATAAACCGGAAATTGAATTTTTCATTAACAAGAGGAAATGGTTACAATAACCAGTGAACTATCATCTGTTTCAACTAGAAAATCAAGTAGTACAAGACAAGTGTCACTTGTTAGTTGTTCAGCAACTCTTCTTCTGTTCTTCAGTAATTGAATCCTTACACTTCTTCACCAACTCTTCTTCTGTAATCCCGTCTTTGGCCTTCTTGTAAGAAACTAAGAATCGACCTTCGTTATCCTACTGTCTTTCCTTTTATACAACAAACATTGCATGCCGCAGAGTTATCAGCAAGTGCAAGACCACAAAAATGAAGATGATGTTAAGAGTTTCATACTATATCATCATGTTAAGGCTTCATGTCAGTCAGTCATCCGTTACAATATACTGCTTTCATCACAATCTTGATTCTGATTAAGTCTCAAATCATGTTGCAACAACTGACAGTAGCTGTACTACGTACTAACGCAGATTAGTTCAGGCACGGGATATACAAAAGCCCTGAGGCTGTATCTTTTACATCATGTGCTTCTCTGGAATCATCAAAAGAAACATACAGGTATCAGCCCTGAATCATACAGGCGAAAATTCATGCTACATCTTCGACCTCAAATTGCTTCCTTTTCCCCGTGAAAATTAGGTATTGAATCAACTCTGGAAATTAGAAAATGAAATTTAGCCTGGTAATAATACAAATTGGCATTAGTTTCCCCAGTCGTAAGCACACGCCAACGAAACAGCATGCTAGCTACCGGCCTCTCATAAGTTGAAGCTCAGTCAATCAGCCTAATATACCGCTACTAACTCTATAGTACATGAGATATTTACAAAATGCAGACACTTCATCATCCCTAGAATCACCATACTGTAACATGCCCAATGAATATACTAAAACCAAATCAAAATTAGGTTTTAATTCGATTCTTGCCCCATAAAAATTACTTGTCCATTAGTTCATGCATGCATCTTCTCAAATGCATTAATTATAAGAGACATCACAAACACAATCACAGTTAACAAGGTTTTCACAGGAGAATTTAATTGATTAACTTTTCAAATCGATGAAGTAATAAGGGTTGAATGTATGGCATTAGGCATCACACCAGGGCCTTTTCAATAACAGAACCTCTCTGTAAACGATGCTTTAATTGACAACTGAACCTCAGAAAGAGCCATGAACATGGAATAACTTGCAACAGCAAGATCATTATTCATTCTGCAAATCAGTAGGCTGAATTTCACTTTTTAGTTTGTTTCGAACAGACACATCCTACCACAGCACTAATTTAGGGGCGTAAACGTGTCACGGAACTTCACTAAATGCATTCAAGATAGCAAACCCAGTCAGCAACTAAAGTAAAACCAATGCCACAAACTCAACTCTACTGAGAACAAATAAGCCCAATTTGAACCAGAAGCTCGTAACAAGCTCAATTTCTACACATGCATTTGAAACATACAAATTCATGCTTCCGAAGACACTAGTTTTCCAATGTCTAATATGCTTCCGAAGACCAAATAATTTTTACATGAGAAATTAAAATCATGCACCTTTCACTTGCATCATCCCCATAAAGAAGGATACTACAACAAGCTCAAACCTCAATGCTTACTCTAACTCACCTTTGTGGTGTAAAGTGTAAACCTTGTCACCATTGTCGTTTATACAGCACTGGAGATAAATCTTGGATAATAACTGCGCTGCATCATGAAGACACTGAAAGAATTAAAATTCAAATTGTTTGAAACTAAAAAGCTTGTTTGGGTTAAGTAGCATAAACCAAAGATGACCAGAAATATTACATGAGCTTCTCTTTTTTGCTGTAATAAAACCCTGAATTGAGGCTCAAAAAATCTCAAGAGATTAATTGGGTTATGTTAGAAAATCATGTCATGACCATGAGTATAGAATGTTTCTTTATTCATTGGTGGGTTATCTAATGTTAATGAAAGAGGGCTTATGAAGAGAAAAAGAGTTGAATTAGTCATAAAAAGTATATATATTCCACTGAATGGAATTTACTCACAATTAGCTTAGAAAGAAGAAATAATTATTTTTAGCAAAAGAAAGTTCAGCTTTTTATCTGATTATTTTTAATTGTTAATCGAATTCATGGTAAGAAATGTCTGAAAATACAGAGAGAAGATTTTACATGTACCAAAGTTACACTAATTAAAAGTTACAACGTACCCTGTTTGCTTATTATTTGTTTGTTTCACTTTTTTTTTTATATTTAATGTTTTATCTGTATTGTAATAATTGTCAATTCCTTTATTTAATATTGTTCAATTTACCTCTAGTTCAAATGTTTGTTGTTAAAACAATTATATACATCAAGTGTGACTCACTTGCATAGTCCAATACCCATCAAAAAATGAATAGTGAAAAGTTGACTACTCAAATCATTAGATAAAAATATATAATAAAGAAGACTTGTCAAAACATTTTCTAAAAAACGAATATGAAAAGTTAGAATTGTAAGCTCACAACAAAAAACGAATACGAAAAGGCAGAGTTATCAAATCACATAAAAAACGAATATGATAAAGTAGCTAGACTTGTCAAATTGGTTGTGACCCCAATCCTTATTTGCTCCTTAACAATGATCCACTTC
>JAQRGC011854028.1:0-14475 GCA_028659135.1 Plantago lanceolata
AGGAAGTATTATAGTAAAAATGTAAAATATATGGAAGAAATGTAAATGAAAAAGCGAAGAGAGATGGGGTGGAATCTAAAATAAAATTAGGTTGTTTGATAGATACTTTGATTGATAATGATTGATGACGGACGATCCCAGTTGAATGGTGATTCCTTTTGACGTCACTTAATATTCTCTGTCTCTCTGTCTTCCCTTTAATCTCAGTCAGTAGTACTTGTAGGGTGTAGTTTAGTTTAAGTCTTCTTCTTCCTCTTCTTCTTCTTCATCTTCATCTTCATCAGATGGGCTTATTAATAATTCTTTCATCCCAAGTTCCCAACAGTCGCACCAAGTAACCACTACTCCATCTACTCTCTTCTTGCCTCATTCATCAATTCATTCATTATACTTGATCATCATCTATCTCTGATCATCTTCTTTTTCTTTCATACTACACCTGCAGGTATTTTTCTTCTTCTTTCATACTCCTATCTACTACTACTAGTATTCAATTCTATCTATGTATATCAGTATTTGTATGTATGTATGTATGTATGTATGTTGGCAATGTTGCTCTTTCGATCGATCACTAAATCAATTACTATAACTACTAACTACACTGCTTGCTTAATGCTTAATGCTTAATGCTTAATACATCACCTTCTTCTTCACTATCTTTCGTTCATCATACAGTCATACACTAACTATGTATGTTCAGTGTTCTCTCTCACCAAATCTAGTAGTACTAACTAATTTCATTCAGGGAGAATCCATTTTTTTTACTCCTAATTGCACCTCTTCTTCTTCTATAGTTGCACACTTACTGATGGTCATGCTAGTATTCAATTCTATGTATCATCTATGTATATCTACTTTCTATACTAACTACATCTTGCTTAATGCATGCTTATATATATCATATATGTCATGTCTCTCAAATGTTGCTAACTATGTTCATGTCTTCTCCCATGCCTACCTATATATATATATCTACCTCGAATTTACTCAATGTAGCTGCTACCGCTCAAATTCAATGCTCTTAACTTAACAACCTTCTACAACCAAACTCAACGATGGACCTTCATACACGTGTCTTAATATCGCAACTCAATCAATAAGACGCGCTACTTCACTAGATAACACGCCTATGCTTTGCCATTCACGAATTTAGCTACACCAGTAAACACACAATCGTGGATCCATCCGCACAAATGCACATTCATCAAAATACTCAAATGCTCTCCGATGTTATCACATAAAATTTTCCATGTTAATTTTACGCTATATATAAGGATGAATGGATGATGCTACTTTTCAAATGTCTGACTGCGAAAAGCTAATTTTTCTTCATTTCAAATTATTGTTTTTCCCCTCTCACTATACTTGGTATTTATGTACATGGAAAGTGCGCCTTCTAATAAATATTCATAAGGGTTTCATGACCTAACAAAACCTCAGACATCATTCTTGTCTGAGGTATCATTCTACTGTGTTGTTCTGCGGTAGGCGCCTCTCAACATTTTTTTTTCTTCTTTCTCTCGTTCTGGTAGAGGAGTTGATTTGCTTTCTTCTGATTCTTTAGCTTCGCCGATTAACTTTATTGTATGCAGAAATAGACAATCTAGTATGTGATTCTGTCTCCTTTTTTGTTCTCGTATTCGTGGATGTTTGATACTTGTGGTTCAGTGACTTGATTGGAATCAACTTGAATCTAAAACGTCTGTCTGTATGAGTCATTGTTTTGTTGATTCTGGTGACACTCATTTGATTGTTTAGGAAGTAAAAAATGACCTTGATTTTTTGTTTTTTGTTTATGTTTTGTGGTGACAAAAAAATAGATTGCGATGGATAGAATAGCTATGAATGAAAATGGAGGAAACCATCAACCGGTTGCTGATCCAATCCATTTTGCAAGAAGGTAACCAATTTTATGAAAATGTAGCTTATTTTAAATTGCATATAACAAATCAATGTTGTTCACTGCCTTGAGTTTTAATGTCCACCGACCCGGAATATGGAAGTTCTCATGGTTTTTTTTGGTTATCCTCACTCTGCTTGTAGTTATCAGCTTGAAGCTTTGGAGAAAGCGCTAACACAGAACACAATAGTGTCTTTTGAGACTGGCACTGGGAAGACTCTTATCGCAGTCATGCTTCTTCGAAGTTTTGCCCCAGTCCTAAGAAAACCGTCCCCTAACATTGCTGTTTTTCTTGTTCCTACTGTTATACTGGTTCGCCAGGTATGTGGTATTTTAATTTCATTCTGTTCGTGGATTAGTTTTTTATTTTATGGCCAACATTTCATGTTTATCATATTTCATATATTGTACAAAAGCACCATCCTATTGTTTCAGCAAAAACATAACCAACGATATTTTTTATTGATCCCAAATTTGTATGGTTTAAAGTAACACTCTTTTGAATAATGCAATCATCATTATGGTTCTTCTTTTTCTGCCTAGCTCCAAATGAAGTTGTTAGGATGCATTTTTTCTTTTGCATTCGAGTTTTCAATAGAATAACATTAGAACTTATTTGACACCAGCATTGTCTTTTAATGCTTATTAGCAAGCTAAGGTTGTGGCAACGCACACCGACTTGAGGGTCGGAGAGTATTGCGGCGAGATGGATGTTGACTGCTGGAACGAGGACACATGGAAACACGAGAAGGATAAACATGAGGTATCCTGTTTCTTATATTCACATTTATGGAATTTGTCTTCTTGTCATATCTTAAAGGACGTATTTTGTGCTTCAGGTCTTCGTAATGACACCTCAAATATTAAAAGATGCCTTGAGTCGCAGGTTTTTGCTGTTTGAGCAGATAAAAGTTCTTATATTTGATGAATGTCATAATGCAAGAGGGAAACATCCTTATGCTGTCATCATGAGAGTATGTTGCTTACCCCGCCTGGCCTCCCAATGTGCATGGCGCTTTTTCTCTGCTGTGCACCCTCTTTTGATTTAACACATTTGAGTATTTGTTGGATTGCAGGAATTCTATCATCGCCACTTTGGAGAAAATAATCTATCGCTTCCTAGAGTATTTGGGATGACAGCATCGCTGATAAAGGCAAAAGGTTTGTGTAACTACAAGTAATACTTAATTTTGTTTTGTAACCGATTTTCCATATATTTTTGTTTTAACATTTTATTTTATTATATACTCACGTTCAGGCACCAAAGGAGATTGCTGGAAACAGATTAATGAACTTGAAACTCTTATGCACTCAAAGGTCTCTTTCTGAACTCAGTACTTTGTTCTTTTAATGCAAGCCCTGTGTGTATGTTACATAAAAAGGTTCACTAAATTTTATATATTTTATTTTCTCTGAACAACATTTGTTTTTCATATCACTGAAGGTCTTCACGTGTGAATCAGTTTCTGAGTTAAGCAAGTACATTACGTTTTCGACTCCAAAGCTGAAGTTTTACAAGCACATTAATATTCCAGAACTCACATCCCAGCATCTGGAGAGTAGTTTGAATCAATTAATGGAAAAGGTATATTATGTACTTATTTGCCACTTGATCCTTATTACGTACCATCTCTCTTATGTTACTTTTCATTGTCCAAAAAGTGAGTAGTGCAAATTGAATAAATTGTGGCTGAATGGTTTTTGGCTAATCATCAGCAAAGCTTCCGTCTCTTTATGTAGCCTTTTATTCTCCAGAAGTACTGACCATACATATATTTTCATCAGCACATCAATTCTCTCAGCACATCAACTATCTCAGTTAAATCCGCGAAGAAAAAACTGGATTACATTCGAAACATCTTTATGTTTTGTTTAAACGAACTGGGAGTTTGGTTAGCCATGGAGGTAATTTATGTTTAGTGCACTATCAATGGTCAATTTTCTTAAGGTGCTCTCTTGTGTGACATAAATATCTTACTGATTTATAGGCAGCAAAGGCTTGCTCTTGTGCAGAACAAGATATTTTCCAATTTGGTAGGATGGACGCATCTGGTGAACGAATCATTAAAAGTTTTAGTACTGATGCTGTTGAAGTATTCTCTTCATTCAGGCCAACATCAGGTACTTTGGTTATTTCATTCTCTGTCTATGTCGCTTGTTCTGCATGAGAGCAAGCGTGCGACTTCTTCTATTCTAGTTGGGCCTTGCTTACTTATAATATTTGACTAGGCCAAGAATGGTCTATAGGCCGTGATATTGAAGCTAATATGACTGCTGGATATGTTACTTCGAAGATCACCTGTCTTGTTGAGACTCTCCTTGAATACAGGTTTGATGACTTGGCAATCATACTAAAGTTTAATATGATATTCGGTGTTAAAATGAAACATTTTTGTTTCATGTGGATATGCTCTCTCGCAAATATACATGCATGTCTATGGTTTGAGAAACTTGGATAGGATTGTGATTCTGCTTCTGATTTATCCTATAAATTACTTGGCTATTCTGAATACTCGTGGTTATTCAGTCATCTTATGGTTCCTTCATTGTTGTTCCGCACAGAGAAATCAAGGATATGAGGTGTATAGTCTTTGTTGAGAGAATTGTGACGGCGATTGTTATCAGCAGACTTCTTAACGAGATGCTCGGAGAATCACCTGGATGGACTGTTGAATACACAGCTGGATACAGCTCTAAGTTGTACTCACAAAGTCGAAAAGAGCAGAATGCTATTGTAGATCAATTTCGTCTGGGGACGGTATGAAATACAGTATTCTGTGATCCTCAAGATTCTTAGTGATGTCCGCATATTTATTTATTATATTCGCCTCTGTTTTTGAGTTAATAGCTTTGTGATACATCTGCAGGTTAACATAATTGTTGCAACTGCTATGCTTGAAGAGGGATTAGATGTCCAAAGTTGTAATCTTGTAATCAGGTTTGATCCCTCCAACACAGTATGTAGTTTTATTCAGTCCCGCGGCCGTGCTCGTAGTGCAAACTCGGACTTCATATTGATGTTGGAAAGGTGACCTTACACATCCTTTTTCAATGTTTTACATATTCAGATTTTTAATGTTCTCACATTTGTTTATGATGTTGTTTTTGAATAGTGGTGATACGTCTGCTCTTTCTCGGGTTGAAACTTATATAGCCAGTGGAGATATCATGCGAAGAGAATCCCTGAAGCATGTTGATCTTCCTTGTCAACCTCTTGATAAGGAATTGATTGATGAGCCACGGTATGAAGTTGAAAGCACGGGTGCCACGGTGACACTAAGTGCGAGCGTGCCATTAATTTACTTTTATTGCTCAAGACTGCCATCCGACGGGTTTGTTCTGTTCATTAAGCTTGCAGTGAACTTGTTTTAATTTGTTTGGATGCATGGTAACCGATTTATATGTTTTTAAATGATAGGTACTTTAAACCTTATCCTCAGTTCAAGGTGGACAAAGATTTGGGAGTTTGTACCCTGCAGTTTCCCAACAGCTCCCCTATACGAGCTGTTACTGTTGAGGGAAACAGCAAGTCACTTAAGCAACTTGCATGTTTAGAGGCGTGTAAGCAACTTCACAACATAGGTGCCCTTACTAACAATCTTGTTCCGGATATCGTTAAGGAGGAAACAGAAGTTCAAGAAAATGGTACTTCCTTCCCCCCCTTATTCATTGAACCATCTCAACTTATGTAGGACTGAGCTCTTTTATGTTATTAATCTTGAAATTGTCTTATTTCACAGGATTTGAATGTTTCCAGGAACGTCCTGTATACTTTCCTCCAGAATTGGTTACCTCTGGTGGTAATGAAACTGAAAAGGTTTACCACTGTTATTTGATTGAACTACGTCGTAACTTTCACTATGATGTAAAGCTTCAAGACATTGTGCTGGCCGTTAATACACGGCTAGATAACGATCTAGAAAGCTTGGACCATGATTTAGATGTTGACAGGGGAAAGTTGAGTGTAAGGCTCAAGTATTTTTCGCGCGTTACACTGACGTCTGGGCAGGTTTGCTTCAGTTACAAAAGCTTTAAGCTGTTGTTTTGTAATTGAGTATACATAATAGCTAAAATGCATTAATTTTAATTTCAGATTGCTATGTGCCAGAAGTTCCAAAATGTTGTATTCAGGTTTCTCCTTGACCATAATGTGGAGAAGCTCCCGGAAGACAACTTACGTGATGAAAATGGCCGTGCAGTTTTTGATTACCTTCTCCTCCCATCCATAAAGACTCACCACAATACCACATCAATCGACTGGGAATGCATCAACTCGGTACGATATTTGAAAAATGCTTCCTCCAGTGAACACACTGAACATTGTCCGGGAGAAGGTTGCGGGTGCTCTGTGCTCACAAGGAGCGGTCTGGTTTGTAGCTGCATGTTAGAAAACTCCTTAATACGAACACCACATACTAATGTGTTGTATTGCGTAAATGGCACTATGGATGGTTTCGATGGTAATACATACATGGAGCTTGACACTGGAGAATCTATGACTTACGTTAAATTCTATAAACAAAAGTAGGTAACCTCAAGTTTTACAATTTTAGTTAAACTACATCTTTTATTGTAAGCCTAATGGATGATTGTTCATTTGCAGACATGGAATTGATCTGCTACTTCCTGGACAAACCCTTTTTAAAGCGAAACACATATTTACAGTACATAATTACCTCCAGAGATGTCCTCAGCGAATAAAAGGTAACAAATCTTACAGTACATAATTACTTGGCTTTAATGGTTGTTTAAGAGTTCACTTACCTTTTTTTCTCCTTTTTCCTGCACAGAAACAAGAAACTCAACTTATGAATTACCGCCAGAACTCTGCGAGATTATAATGTCTCCAATTTGTGCTTCAACATTTTATTCTTTCTCGTTTTTACCATCCATTATGCATCGAATTGAGTCACTGCTTATGGCTTACAACCTCTTAAGGATCCATGCAGATCAGTGCTCTGAAACTGTTCCCATTCCGACTCTCAGTGTATGTAATGACAACCGTATATATATATCTAAATTCGTAGTTTTAGTATTAATACTAACAGACATGTATCACTGGCTTATTTGTGTTTATATGTTAGGTTCTGGAAGCGATCACTGCAAAACAATGTCTAGAGAAAATTCATCTTGAATCGCTGGAGACTCTTGGTGACTCTTTTCTCAAATACTCTTGTAGTAAAAAACTTTTTAATACATTTCAAAGTCAGCACGAGGGCCTTCTTACCCTCAGAAGAACGAGAATGATTTCCAATGCGGCATTGTGCAAGCTGGGCTGTGAATGGAAAATAATGGTAATAGTAAAAAAAAATTGGACTTGTTTTTGGATCTTGATTAGCATTCATTAAGTAGACGTTATTTGCTTCTTTTTTTTCTTTCTGCCCCTTCTTTCAAAGTCCTTATATATTGTTCTTGACGATGCTAAACTTGAAACCTGTGTAGGGCTTTATACGTGATGAACCATTTGAGCCCAAGAAATGGATAATACCTGGAGGCAATGCGGAATATGAGTTAAGGGAAGAGTTGCTTAATTCTCGAAAAGTCTACTGTTGTGGCAGTAGAATGATCAAGAGTAAGAGAATTGCAGATGTTGTTGAGGCATTAATTGGTGCTTTCCTTACTGCTGGAGGTGAACGTGCTGCATTGTCCTTCATGGCATGGCTTGGAATAGGTGTGGATTTAGTCGAAGTCGACTCACCTTACAGAAGGGAATTTTCAGTCAACGCTGTGTTACATGTCAACGTGAGTTACTTGGAGTCATTGTTGAACTATTCGTTCAAAGATCCTTCCCTTCTAGTTGAAGCGCTTACTCATGGGTCATATATGGTGCCTGAGATTCCACATTGCTATCAGGTTCGAGTTTTTTTTTTTTTTTTTTTTTTTACACGAATAATAATCACCTAAAGATTGTCATTTAGGCACATGTATTGATATTTACTTGTTATACAGCGTTTGGAGTTTCTCGGTGATGCTGTACTTGACTATCTAATCACACTGCACCTTTACGAGAAATATCCGGGGATATCTCCCGGGATGTTAACTAATCTAAGGTCTGCAACTGTGAATAATGATTGCTATGCTCTATCAGCAATAAAAAAGGATCTGCACAAACACATTCTTCATCTGTCACCAGAGCTTTTCCGCCAGATAGGCACCGCTGTAGAAGACTTGAAGAAAGTAGAGTCCATCTCAACATTTGGGCATGATTCTGAGATTTCTTTTCCGAAGGTAACTCTTTTAGTTCAAATATTCAATAATGTACGTTTTAGATAGTAATCACTTATATAGTGGGTATAATATATGATGATTTGTATAGGTACTTGGGGATGTTATAGAATCTCTAGCAGGCGCGATCTATGTGGATTCTGGATATGACAAGGAGAAAGTTTTCGAAAGCATAAGGCCTCTTCTTGAGCCATTGGTAACACCTGAGCAGCTGAAGCCCCATCCAGTTAAAGAAGTGAATGATCTATGTCAGAAGGAGAAGTATACATTAACGAAGAAGCTAGTTCGCGATGAGAAAGGAGCCCTATGTGTTTCAGTACAAGTCGAAGCGAATGGAATCACGTATGAAGGCTGGGGTTCAGGAGCAAACAAAAAGATAGCGAAGAAAATAGCTAGCAAAGAAGTTTTGAAGAAACTGAAAGAAGGAAGCTAAACAAGCTAGTGCATGAAAATTTACTTATTTACTAAGGTGCATTTTACTCTGTCTCTCTTTTACCAGTACTAATTACCATGATTTGAGGACTGTGGAACTGGGATTTTTTTAATTTTTTTTAGAAATGATAATGTTTTGACTTTTTTAACAACAATTGCGTGCAAGTCTTTCATGTTTCCACCTGGGCAAAGTCAACAGTAGAGTATGGTTAGTGCACCTTTTGCTTTGTGCCCATAAACATGATGAAAAAGAAAGAAAGGTTGTCAAAATATGTGGTCCATCCATACTCCATACAACCCTCCCTCCTAGTGGCATTATTTTAAATTGTGAAAGGTACTTCAGGCTGTTAATTATTCCTTTCGAGTTCCGACTACGGAGTCGGAAACATTTGACCGAACGGAGGAAGTAAGTATACTGTGCTCAGGGTAGTTGGCATGGCACCATGAAGAATCAGTTCATTGATATATTCTTAGTATCATCTGTCACAAAATCATCTCTTCCAAACTTTGCATACTCATTACATAAACATCAACACTTGAAGTTAGAAAAAAAAAAGAAAAAAAAAAGCCTATGAAACAAACTTATGTGTTGGCATTCTCCATATCATATCTACAGCAAATTTTCAATCATGTATATGTGCATATTTACTGGCTGCTGGCTTTCTTATGACATTTCCTCTCTTCGACTGGATCCGATGTCTTTCAGCCAATCCACTATTTCTTGTATAGTTGGTCTCTTGAAAGGGTTCTGGTTCACGCACAGACATGCAACGTCAAGCACTCGGACCATCTCCTCTTCGAAGCCTTTGCCTCTCAAGAGAGGGTCGAAGATTTCATCTTTCTTCCCTTCGTTCCTCATTTGCTGTACCCATGCAACTAGTTCCCTCGATACCTTTGGCTTGAACAACTCAACAGGTCTCTTGCCGGTTAATAGCTCAAGCATGACAACTCCAAAACTGTACACATCCCCTCGTAGAGTTGCTATCCACGATTGACTGTACTCTGGTGGTATGTACCCTAGCGTCCCAACCAGTTCCGTGGTTACGTGTGTATGATAAGGGAGAATCAATCTTGCCAACCCGAAATCTGCAACGTGTGCTTCAAAATCGTGGTTGAGAAGAATGTTACTGGATTTTATGTCTCGGTGCACGATTTGTGGTTGGCATACCAGATGCATGTAGGCCACCCCACAGCTTGCCCCTTGAACAATCTTGAGTCGAGTCTGCCAATTGAGTTGGGACGCTCCATCAGGCTTCTCGTGCAACCAGTAGTCTAGGCTCCCATTCTCCATGAAGGAGTAAATTAGCAACCGGAAGCCGTCATGAACACAGTAACCTTGCAGGGTGACAAGATTCTTATGCTGAGCCGTTGATAATGCTTGCACCTCTGCTTTGAATTCCCGTTCCATCAAACCCATATCCCCTGAAAGCTTCTTTATGGCCAACGTGGTTCCATCCGGGAAGGTCGCCTTGTACACCAAACCGAAGCCCCCACAGCCGATAATATTGGATTGGTTGAAATTGTTTGTGGCTTTCAAGATATCTGCTACACTGAGATTATCATCGCCCTTGTTCCTATTGTTCGGAAACAACACAACTAGGCTAGTATCATCTGTTGGGAACACTCCGGAAGAGTTGAATGATATAACATCATGATCAGGATGATTCTTCATGTCTCGTATCAGTTGGATTCTTCTTTTCGAAAGGACCCAATATATAATCAGAGTTGTCGTGAAAACACCTGCACAGATCACCAGGATTAGCACAACGATGGTCTTCTTCTGTAACCCCCCTCTCCTGACGACATTTGAACCGTTCGTGCTTTCTCTTTGATTCGTGCAGGGTCGCTGCAAAATGGGGCCGCAAAGCATCGGATTCCCTTCAAAGCTCGAATTCGTGAAGGTGTCGAACTGACCACCCGTGGGCACAGGCCCTTGGAGATTGTTATCTGCAACATTGAAATCAGACAAGAAATGGAGATTCTTGAGTGATGCAGGAATTTCACCAGTTAGATTATTTGCAGAGAGGTCCAGTTTCTCCAAGTTAGTGAGCTTCGATATCGTATCGGGAATGACACCAGAGAAACCATTGTGACTAAGATCCAACGCAATAATGAACTTGAGCTGACCAATCTCTACCGGGATCGGACCAGTGATGCTGTTATTACCAAGATATATAGCCGGCGGCAAATTCGATAGCTGACTGTATTGCAAATTGGAAACATTGTTTGGTTTCACAAACACAGGCAACTCCAAATAAGTAGAGTCTACTTGATCAGAATTCTGTTGAGTTGATAGCCTTAGCAGTCCAATAAGTCCCATGGGGAAGTATCCAGTGAGCATATTATTCGACAAATCTAAGTAGAAAAGACTGGTAAGATTTCCGAACCAACCTGGAATTTCCCCTGTAAAGTTGTTGAAGGACAAATCGAGAACCTCCAGCTTCGATAGCTTTTGCAGCCACAGTGGAATTGTACCTGTGAATCCGCAACCACCAAAAGCCAGTATCTGGATATTCTGATAGCCACTACTAGTATCTATGAAGCTCTCTTGGCTAGGCAATTCCTCTCCGTAGAAATTCTTGGAGAGGATCAGAGTGCTAAGGTTTTTGCACCCACTCAAAATGTTCATGGCACTCGTTATATTGGTGAGGCTATTGTTCGAAATGGAGAGGAACGAAAGCGACTGCAGCGCCACTATGCTGGGCAAAATCTCACCGGTTAAGCCGTTGGTAGCCAGGCGAATCGCAGTGAGCGTGGTGCAGTTCATCAGAGTAGCCGGTAGCCCCCCGGTAAAAAAATTGTTTCCTAAATCGACCGACCTGAGCTGGACAAAGCTAGAGAAGTCGAAATCAGAGAGCTGACCTTGAATAGAGTTGACCCGCAAATTCAGGGTTGTGAGCTTGGTGCAGTTGACGAGGGAGCTAGGAATGGTTCCTGTGAGCTGGTTTATGTGTAGCTGTAACTGCTCCAAACCGGAGAGCCGCCCGATATCCTGAGGGATAGATCCGGAGAACTGATTGCCATACAGAGCAAGGATCCTGAGATTGGTGAGGTTGACTATTCTTTGATCAATCTGCCCGTAGAGTAGATTTCCAGGCAGGTAGAGCTCTTCCAGAGTCAACGAGTTGTAAACATCCGGTGGGACCTTGCCGGATAAATTAGTGAACCCCGCCCTGAGGCTAACCAGATTCTCACACTGACCAAATCCTTGTGGGATTGGGCCACTGAAATCATTGTCCGAGTAATCCAACTGCTCCATATATTCGCCGCAAGGCGGCGCCGATGGAATCGGCCCGTTGAAGCTGTTGTTGCTGACATCAAAGCTCTCCAAAACAGAGGAGGGTGCCTGGAACAAGGAACTGGCGATCGGGCCGTGGAAACGGTTGCTCGACAAGTTAACAACCCGAATAGTTGCAGGCAACAACGACAACTCTCCGGATAAACGATTGAGGCTCAAGTCGATAACCTGGAGACGGGTGAGGTTGAAAAGTCCATCTGGGAGTGGTCCTGAGAGGCGGTTGTGGGAGAGGCTGAGATTGGTAAGTTGAGTGAGATTGAGAAGAGATGGGGATAGAGTACCGATTAGGCCTCTTGACGGAAGCCAGAGAGTGGTTACTCGATCATTGTTATCGCAAGCGATCCCTTCCCATGTACAGCAATCGGCTGAAGTGGACCAGTTCAATCCAGATAAGGTCTGGTTGAAGAGAACCAAAGATTCTTGATCCAGGTGATGGCAAGCTCCGGAGCATAACGGTAAGAGAAACAGTAGTGGTATGGTTAGAAAGAGGAAGAAATGGGGAGTTTGGAATAGCAGTAGCATAGTTTCTTTATGAATCAAACATAACAAAGAAACAAACAAACAAACAAACAAACAAACAAACAGAATAGTTGGATGCTAATGAAGAAGAAGAAGGAGGTGAATATAGGTGGTGGTGGTGGTGGTGATAGTATTCTATTTTAGAGTTGTAAAAAATGTTGTGTTTAGATAGAAAGAGAGAAGACCAAGAATGGTGGATGGAGCCTACACCTACACTATGTGATGTTGACATGCTAGCAAATAGCATAAAAGTAAACCACCACAAACAAGTAGTAGTGGATGGATGGATGGAGGAGGAGAAGAGGAAGTAATAGTATATTACAGCAACTATCACTATTTAATTTTTATTCCTTGATGAGCTCGGTCTCCTCAATCTTTTAATAATACTTCCGGTTGGTCTCGTTGACCTTCCGCCTGCATCTCCGGCCGTCAAATCTGAACTTATTGCATCTCAATTTGCTGCAAATCTGGGCGGTGTGAAATCGCAAGTATACCCCGATTCGAACACTAGCTATGAAAACCGGAGGTCCGGCGCCGATGCGAACCTGACCGACGCTGCTTTCCGGTTAGATCTCTACTGTCTGCGCTTCAAATTTGAAATTCGTTATGCTATGAAATCAATCAAATGGATCTACTAGTTGTTTAGTAATTACTTCTAGTAATACAGTTCATATGATTCTGATTATGATTATTGTTAGCTATGCTTATGTATTGCTTAACGTCTTCCAAATAGTTCATTTGAGTCAGTGTTACTAAAAGAAGAGTTGAGTTTATTGGCTTCTGTCTTTGATTGATTCGGTAGGTAGTCGTAGTTGATTCTTGAATTTGATGCGGTGTTTGTGCAGAGATGAATTAGTAGAGGCTGAAGAGAGTTGAATAACTTGTAGTAGTATTTTCAATTAGTTTAGCAAGTAACAAGAGTTTTAGGGAGTTATAAGTTGGTGGTGCAGTGGTGGTAATGAACTGGAGTAGTGAAGTAGATATGCAGGTTGGTTCAATTCGCAGTGGCATAGTTACAAGGCTGTTTAGATGTGGAGGAATAATGTAGTATAACATTAGTGTAGAAGTTGGTCTATAAACCACGAGATGTTTTAGACATGTAGAAGATTTTGTAAGGAGGAATAAAGTTGTTATGGCTCCCTCTGAAATTGATGATCCAGTTGACATTTTGCCAATACTAATTTACTCCTCCCACAGCGGTTACTGGACCGAGTCGAGTATTAGATCTCGTCAGGGCATTTTTACCCTCAAGTGCGTTAGGCCTCCTGGTCTTGCTGAACGGCTTTCTCCATTGGTATTGTAAGCTTTGGGTATAGCAATCATGGATACAATGCACAATTGCACATGTTTATCTTGTCGGGTAAATTGTTGCCAACACCCATCTGGAGCAAAAAGTACAAAAAACACCATGTACTACAGTGCAGCGTATTTTTGTGTGTGTAGTGTGTGTGTTTTTAGGCTAAAATATCAAAAAATTCTCCAAAAAACACACAAACACGCATTGTACTATAGTACAGGGTGCTCTATAAACTTTTTGGTCCACAAGGGTACCGGCTTGAAAGTTTCCCAAGATTATATATATTAAGTTGATTCCTTTTCCAAACATTAGTGTGGCAACGGACCGCTATTTCGACATGGATCCCTATTTCAACTTTCGGTTTTACGGGGTCCTCATGTGATGATCTATGGTTCGCTGCTGATGAAGGGGCCAACATCAAGTTTTAGACACTTCCGACGGAAAAATATTCAAATGAATTTATCATCGGAGTGGAGGTAGGGGCGAACCTACATATAAATTTGAGGCGCAAGTGCTCCTCAAAATATTGTATTTAGTGCGTGATTGGTTCATATCACAGGATGCATTGGGTCAACCATGTTATTTTTGAACATGTGCTGCCCGGGAATGAAATGCAATGGTCGGTGTATGGTTTGACCGCGATTTTGGGTTAAAAACATCGATTGGTTGGTCCAGAAAAATACATGTAAAAACAGCCGAAAAAACGCATGCATGCACTTGGTAGACGACGTGTTTTGTAAACCGGACATGTGTTTTTTCCTCTTTAATGGCTGATTTACTAAAATAACCATGTTGTTCCACCTA
>JAQRGC011854886.1:0-16651 GCA_028659135.1 Plantago lanceolata
GGGGGGCACTAAATGAAACTTACCTTAGAGAAGTGTTTGCTGACACTTGCTAGCATAGGCACACATGATTTAAAAATTCTCTGCTTGCCCCGGTTATTTGGGGCTGTTTTGAGATTTTTTTTCAACTGTGTAATATCTAAGCAACGACTCCGGGATGATTTGATGGTTTGCACAGCAGATGCCACCTTCTTGAGGACGACGTCACCGTCCGGCCCATACAAGTCCACTTTAGACAGCTGTAGCGTGAGAGCCTTCTTGACTACAAGATTGGTGCAATGGTCAGCACAGTAGGTTCGGTTTTCCTCTTTGAGTGCACACACTATGTCCGCACCATCATCTGTGACGTAGTGGATCTTACTTTCTGGATCGATGTTGGCATTGGCGAGGTTTGTCTTGATCACGTCGAGCATAACTTCGGCAGTGGCTGATTCTGCGTCACAGTGCGGTACGCACAAGAGGTTGTCTTGAAAGACGAACTCCTCATCAATGTGAGAGACAGTCTGTGCTACAAATTTCCTACCACGCTGGTCATCAGTCCATGCGTCTACAGTACTGCTGACCAGGCCATCTGCACAGTCGGCCCTAATGCTGTCTGCTACAGAAGCCTGTGCCCTGTCAGCAATTACTTTGATGTGAGCTACCAGACTCGTTCTGTGGGGCACTAAGTCTTCCGCTGCAATTGCCCCTCCCGCCTTTCGCCCAACGTCTAAAACAGTTTGGACGAAATTGATAAAATCGTCACTTTGCACTATATTTGGAGGCAAAAGTTGGCCAACAACAAAAACCACAAGAGCGTCGCGAAATTCTTCCTTCGATTCTTTGGATATCACGCCCGCCACTTTTTCAAGAGCCAAGTACGTACATTCGTGATCCGCAAGTGACCCTCTGTTTCCCGAGCCACAAATTTTTACCAACAGACACTTCTGATCGAGGCACTGGACGAATTTCAGATGTTTCAGTTTCCCATCTGGCAATCGCTCACACACTCGTCCAAACTTCTTCCACGCGGGGCTTTGAAGGGGATTTCCCTCGTCCATTACCTTCACAACATACTCGCCCGCTGCGATCTTCGCCTTGACCTCCGCTTTCAATGCCACATCTTGTCTGGTCTTCTCTGTTTTGCTTCCTTTGCCAGTGGGGGCAGGGGGGCGGGGTGCAGGTGCGGGTTGAGGTGCTACAGGAGGGACGTGTGCAGCCACGGCGTCGGGCGCGGGCGCGGGCGCGGCACGCGCACGGCGCGGCGCCCCACGCCCACGCGGCGCACCACGCAGACGTTTACGCCCGGCCCCGCCGGCCCCGCCGGGCCCGGGCTCGGGCTCATCTCCTTCACGAGACGAAGTTGGTGTTGATGCGCCCTCCCCCACATTCGCCATCAAATCAAATGTCTCTGATCTGAATCAATAAAACCACTCCGGCAGCACGGCGACACAACGCGCGACGGCACAGGCACACGAATAAACACTTCGAATAACTGAGAGCGACCCGGCGACCACGATCGGCGTGTTGATGTGTGGGCAGGTGACACTGACAGGCGACCTGACCTGCTCAACTCGGGATGCTGTGCGGGTGCGGGCAAGGAGAGAGAGGAGAGAGCGGGGGAGAGGGAAGTGCGTGCATTCGCCAGCAGAAGACCGGGCCAGCTTGGTCTGTCCGGCAGGCGGCGGTGGCTTGGCCGGCCGGTCAGAGAGCGACCGCGCGGCGAGGCCAGGCCGCCCAGCTGATTGACGACACAGGCACCTGCCGAATGCAGGCGGCTCCCGCCGAACCCTCTCGCTCGCACACCGAGCTTGGGCCAGGCGGTCAGTTGCCGACCGCTGGAGCGGTCTCGGCGGTCGGTCGAAAATAGGGAAAACGCTCATCTCTGCCGGACACCGACAAGGTGCTCGTCGGCGTGGGGATGTTTGGCACGGCCGGCACCGCGTAGGATGGCGGCGGCCTGGCGTAGGGCACCGCGGAACAGACGTGCTGCTGGCCATGCTGTTCGGCTGCCTAGACAAACAGCTAGGCTCCCCTGCGCTGCATGTACGGCGAAAAGTGCCTTTGCAGCGGTTACCACCGCGGAGGCTGGAGGTCGTTAGGGTTATGTAGGCTCGAACTTCGGCGCGGGGCGGGCAATGGTGCTCCGCGGCAAGACGACAAGGTTAGGCGTCGCAAAAGTACAGGCGCAGTTCGTAAACGTTTGCGTCGGGGATGGGTACCCGCAGTCCGCTCTGAGACCGACGCGTTCCGGCATTGGACAAACCACGCCAGATTGAATCAGCCGCAGGAACGGGTGCTTTACGTGAGTTTTCCCGTAAACAGGCGGAAACACCAGCCAGTCCGAGGACCGGCGGAAACACCAGCCACGTAAACAGGAGAGGTTAGCGGCTCCAACACCCCGGCCGAAACCGAAATGGAGGAGGGCCCAATGGGAAACGAACCGCAAAGGGACACACGTACCGCCGACAAGCGTCCACTTGTCGTCCCTCAACTCACAAGTACACAACCGAAGCACACACTCACAAAGTAACCTTTAAAATACGCGTAGATGTAATCCAAGATGCGACGCAGATCGTGAGCGACTAACGCTCAAACGAGTATTTTGCGGGAAACAAACCCGAGCAGGGAGGAGCGGACATACCGACTCACTCAACTTAACCTCAACATAACCTCACTCCTTCCCCTCCTCCGTGCTTTATCCGCTGCCACCAATTGTCGTGTAGCGCGTACTGAGCATGGATAAGGCGTTTGGAAGGAAAGGCAACAGTGAGGGAACACTAATCAGATTTATTCATCCTTCTGAACACATGGCAGTAATCTCAAGGTTCGCGATACGGTACGGTACGGGAACGATCGGAACGTCTTCACTCTTCCAAGTCTAGCGCCGAAGTGAGGACGAGCCAAGGGCTCGTGCGTCGATGAGGTCCGTGCAGAGCGAGCGGGCGAGAGCAGTAGGCACGGCTCGCGAGGGCCAGGCAGCCAGGCACGGCTGGCTGGGAGTAGCGAGAAGCAGAGTCGAGTCGAGGCGGCCGGGGGCGGCCCGAATAGCCGCGTGTCGGGTTGCCTATCTCGCGCGGCAAACGCAGCGAGATTCAAATCCGACAGGGAATAACTACCGCGTTGTGAACGCACTTCACAACAATACCCCCCACCTCTCTCTCCCTCTCCCTCGTCTTTTCCTTTTCCGCTCTCCGTCTGCCCCTCTCCACTCTGTATGTCCCTGGGGAGGTCGGCCAGCGCGAGGCGAGGCGATACTGATTTCATCTCGCCTCCTAGCAGGTCCACGACGAAAAATGATACTTCATCATAAAGGTGCCGAGCCGAGATCCTGCGAATCTCTTCCCTTGCCGCCTCGCCCCCACTACTGGGGGGGGGGGGGGTGCCACTCTGGGGCCGAGGCCTCGCCGATGAGCCTCGCTCGTCACGCCGGGCGAGCTGGACTGCATTTATTAACCTCGGAGTAAAGTCCCCCTCACGTCCTTCATGTATGATAAAAAGAACACGGGTAAAATTGAACGCCGTGTCAGGTTTCCAAGGAGTTTGGATAAACCAAGATGCACCCATGTATTTTCTCCACAAGAGTGCTTGGCTGCTTGGAAACCTTTACGTCGTTTCTAGCTACCGTGCTAGAAACCTCTCGTTAACTTTTCTGTTCAAAACAACACACTTTGAGTGCGTCGAGTCTCCGTGTAATTTCCGTTTCATTTCTTGTTCCCCAAAAGACGCAAAAGCTCGTGAGACGACCCGTCGTGTGAGTTGGAGACATGGCTCCCGAGTGCGGCCCGCCCCCGCACTCCTTCGCGAGGGGTGGCTCGGCGGGGCGGCACGGCGGGGCGGCTCGGCGGGGCCATGGCGGAGTGCAGCAATGGCGCTCGCCAAGGGCGGGGCCGAGCGCGAGCGCGGCTCGCTATCGTCTCACCACCGCATCTCTCGATAATTTCTGATCAACTCAAAGTTAAAAGGTGGTATGGAAAGCGCCGTGACCCATTGCTGATGGGTTCCAGTGGCAAGGGGTACTTCTATGGAAATTCAAGCGTGCACCAATTTTTGTACGTTTTCCCGACTTTTTCTATTTTTTCAAAATTCCGTCTTGATTTTTCTTTGTTTAATAATTTTTCTGATTCTCTTCTTATTTTTTTTTGTGGAAGGTTACACTGATTTTTTCGAGTAAAGTACTCCTATCGGGCGGTAGGCGCGTTGGTGATGAGAAATGCTGCATCCGCGGAATCCTTGGCGAGCTTGCCTGCGCGCGTGCCGCGAGGCGGGCCGGGCGACCATTTATTATAGCGCAGTGAGCATCAGACAATAAAAGTATGCGGCGGGTGGGCGGCCCTTCATTGCGACTAATTTGAATTGATATTAATCCCTTGCTCTAGTCGGCGGTCCCGCTACCTCCCCCACACCCGTTGAGCCGTTGTTCCTCCAGATAGCGTCTCTGACAGAGTGTACCGGTTGTTTAATTGTAGTTTTTTCTCACGGTGTACTATACGTGCCTGATTCATATTTTTATTTTTCAGGCGTTCCCAGTTTTGACAGTGAATAAGTCACGTTTGACATCGAGGTGAGTTTGTTCTTCAAATCAGGGGGAGTGTGCCAGAGCAATCTCAACTCTCAGCATGGAAAGGACGACACAGGAGGACAGCCATCTTAAAAAGACTTTTGAGTGTTCCGTATGCAACAAGAAACTCTCGAAGTTGGAACCTCCGTGTTCATTTCCGAACCCACACTGGTGAGAACCCATTAGAATCACGGTAAAAACGATGTCTGATTTTTCGAGGGAAAAGGGAAAATTTTGAGGAAGTCCCTTAGGACTCCTCAGATTTTGAGGCGAATCGCCTCATTTTTCGAGGGGACTTCCTCAAAATCTGAGTAGTTCTAAGGGACTTCCTCAAAATTTTCCCTTTTCCCTCAAAAAATCAGACATCTTTTTTACCGTGAATGTTCTGTTTGCAACAAGAGATTCTCGGTAGATTGGGTCCTCCGTGTTCATCTCCGAACTCACACTGGTGAAAAGCCATTTGAATGTTCTGTTTGCAGCAAGAAATTCTCTCAAAATTCGGCCCTCCGTGCTCATTTCCGAACCCACACTGGTGAAAAGCCATTTGAATGTTGTGTTTGCAACAAGAAATTCTCTCAAAATTCGGCCCTCCGTGTTCATTTCCGAACCCACACTGGTGGAAAGCCATTTGGATGTTCTGTTTGCAACAAGAAATTTTCTGAAAGTTCGACTCTCCACTCTCATCTCCGAACCCACACTGGTGAAAAGCCGTTTGAATGTTGTGTTTGCAACAATAAATTCTCTCAAAGATCGGCCCTCCGCACTCACCTCCCAACGCACATTGGTGAAAAGCCATTTGAATGTTCTATTTGCAACAAGAAATTCTCTCGAAGTTCGACACTCCGCTCTCATCTCCGGACCCAACACTTTTGAAAAGCCGTTTGGATCATTACCTTGTTTTGCTGGATGTTTTCAGCTGTTCATACGTTCAAGAGCGTCCTCGAACCCTAAGAGGCGTCAAAGCCACGAGTTGTGTGTTTAAACAGGAAAGTCTTAATGAGGTCATTTCGAATCTTTTAGACGTCATTTGATCAATATGTTTTCCTTTGTACTCAAGCCTATTGTCATGTAACAAAGTGAAACATATTTTATTCAAATCTTTTTCTACTATTGTCTCAATTATTTTTTTTTTTTTTGTTAAAAAGTTGTAAAACAGCTGTATTCTATATACTATTTGTCAAATATAAAACGTTCATATTTCAATACAATCAATGCTCCTAAATCCGGACGATTTTTGCAGGAAAACGCCTGTATCTTCCGTAATTTTTGAAGTATGAAAAATCGTTGGGGATTCTAGAATCCTCTCGTCAAGACCCACCTATAACCGTCCGAAAAACTTTTTTGGAGACAGCGGTGTAAGGTTGAGAGCAGTTTGAATCGTGTCCTTTTCTAGAAACCAAAGTGCCCTAAATACGGACAGCCTTCAAAAATTATGAAAACTTAAAATTTGTTGGGGGAAATAGAAACTTCATGAAAAAAAATTATCTTACCCTACCTTCGAAATTTTGCTATCTGGTATAGTTAAGCCGCCAGAACTGCTTAAAGATCGCTTTTAAGGTGCTTTAATTCCGGACAACAGTTACTCATGCATGTAAAAGCCTATGTCCGTATTTAGGGGACTTTGGGAAATCGCTCCTCAAAATTGACACAAGTGAGATAAACAAAATTTTCATGTGGCGTCTTGTAGGTGAAGAGTCCTTGTTTCACATATGTCAACCTGAAAGTTGTACGATCACTCGCCGTTGAGAGCCCCACATTCTTGCAAAGCAGTATAAAAATTGACCGTTTTCGTGCCGCCCCAAAACGCAAGTTTGGCATTTTTTGGAGAGAACAGTATGCAAGTTATCGGAAATATTTCTTCAAATCTAGATTCTAGGAGGTCTTACCTATCCAGCGAACTTTCGGAAGCTATATTCCGGATACCCGTTTTCGATTTAGGGGCTTTATAGTAGAAAAACAGTAAAGTGTCCGACTTTAGGGCGCTAGTCCGGATTTAGGAGCAATGATTGTAAATTATTTACCTAGCCGTTTGAGACGTCACCTGGCAAACAGTCGGACTGGCAGCGCGCCCGGGCGGACGCCCAGGCACGCCCCGAAGGCACGCAGAGAACAGTCATTATCTGGGAGGCGCTGCGGCGCTGCTGCCATCGACGACACCTCGTGGAGGGGGAGTGAGAAAGAGAAGGCGAAATTGGTGTATTATCGAGGAGACTATGAGGAGGCATGATTAATGGTTCGCCACCTCCCTACCCTTTTCTTTTTGCTGCCCCCCCNGCCGCATTCTGCTAGTAGGTCGTCTCCGTCCCTCTCGCCCACAGCGACCGGCTGGGAGCGGCTGAAAGCTGTGTGGGCCTGTGGGCCCTCATCGGCAGCGCTAAAGGCGAGGATGGTCCACATGTCGTACGAGGTGCCATGAGGGAAATATCTTGGCGAGAAGAATCGTTTACGTGCGAATTAAATACTGATGCACAGTGGTCGTGCACGGAAAAAAAAGAATTCGCTACAACAGCTAAAAAATTCGCTAGTATGGCGCTAGCTAAAAATATTAGCTCTCTCAGCTAATTTTTCTCTATTCTAGGAAACAGAAGTGCTACTTTAGCAAATAGAAAGTAGCTTTCACGGTTAAAAAATTAGCTTAGAGAGCTAATATTTTTAGCTAGCGCCATACTAGCGAATGTTTTAGCTGTTAATGCGAATCTTTTTTTTCCGTGTGCGTGGTTCAAAACTTAACCCTATGCCCGCTTTTCCTAAGAAGGAGGGAGTGAAAATATATCAGAAGTGGGTGAAGTATATGAAAGTTGAATGAAACATACATTTAGATAAATTTTCCTTACACATACGTATTGAAATATCGCTTTTGCGTGTAGTGAACCGATTCGCAATTCCAGCACTCTTTCCAAAAATAGAAAAAAAAATATCTGCAACATTTTTAAAGTTATGACAGTGGTGGGGCTCTCTCTACGCCACAGGGGCCTCTATGAGTAAATCCGTATGTAGAAAAGGGGGGAATCCTTTCCTCACTCGGCGGCGCCATGCACGGTAAAAATAGTTTCTTGTATTTCAAGACCGTGTCTTGGATGCCATTGGCTTCCTCCATAAGATCCAAGACCGTGTCTTGGAATACAAGAAACTTTTTTTACCGTGTGGAGGAGGCTGAGCGAGGCAAACCCCTCCCCCCGAGGGCGGGGCCGGCGGGGCGGGCGGCCCGCGTTTCTAATCGAATCGAATGGAGCCCTCGCACAGGTGCGGGGGTGGGAGCGGCAGGGGGCGGCCGGCGCTAACTACAGCTTCTTTAGGACTCCCTGGCGACTGGGAGTCACCCTCCCACCCCTCTCCCCCACACTCCCCCTCCACCCCCTCTTCCCTCCTCCAATTCAGCGCGCACAACTAACGGCCCGTTAACACCCTATACATTTTTAACGGGGTAACGGTGCAGACACGGAGATGGTGTATCTGCGGGAAATCGACTTGCAATGAATCTATCGGGGGCTGGGCTGCGATACGGCTTTAGCCAGCCGTGTAAGAAATCTCCAGAGCACCGCGCACACGGCACGCCAGCCCGCCCCAGCTGTTCGGGCGGCGGAGGGAAGATTTTGCAGCCTCCTGAGTTGCACGGAGCTTCCTCGCGTTGAAAACTGGAAAAGCTGCTCATTAGGTACATTGAGTTTTCTTTTGAAAGAAATTCCCAAGAAAAAAATAAAAATTATATTGTCTTTATTTGTATTTTTTTTTCGGTCTTGGGTTTGGCAGTGTCGCCGCAGCTCTGCGCCGACTCCAGCTGGCTCTCTCGGTGACTTGTGGGTCGGCCTGGGTCGCCGCCGGCCTCTTGGGTGTGTCGATCGCTCACAAGTGCAGTATACAGTACACTACTGGCCCGTTAAAGCGGCAAATATTACGATTTTAAGACTGGCCGAGCTCTCCTCGCCTCGCGTGTCTCTCTCTCTCTACATCCGCGATGCCGGGCGTTCTATGTCGGCTTTTACGGTGGCGTGTAAATAGTTGATGGAATGAGTGGTAAACATACACAAACGATGTCGTTTTCCGAATCGAAGGGCGGCCGGCGGCGGGGCGCGGCGGGCGGAGCGACACTCCGCGAGGACAAACCTGCCGTTACGACGGCCGGACGACAATTAACGGTGGTCGAATGGAGCTATCCGATGTCTCATGTGCGCCGAACCGCACACGCCTCCTCCCGCGACGCGGCACTTGGACCCGGACGGAACACGTACACTGCCAAATGTTCATCCCCTCAATAGTTTTTCTTAGGCTCTCAAAATTCTACATTTATCTTATAAATGCCACCCAAACCTGGTTTTGAAATCCGAAAAATTACGCCTTGAGAGGCCGAAATGTGCAGCTCTGGTGCGGCACCTCTATCAGAAGGGTAAGCCTAGAGCTTCAGAGAACCCGTCTGGCGGCCAAGAGAGCTGCAGTTGATGAGGTGTGGACGGAATATTCAGTATTGATATGTCTCAAAAACCTTAGATACACGGAGAAGCTCCTTGTTTGGACTATATGGGGTGATTTTTGCAATTTCGTGGACGCTTCCGTTGCGTAGAGGCATGGCACCGTTCCAGTTAGGGGCCAAGATAGCAACTTCCCTGTACATCAGCGATAACCCCACCGAGCAAGGAGTCGTAACATGTACTAAATTAAGGCCTTACATCACAGTTGAACCCCTTAAAGTTTGACTTGTTAAAATAAATTCTTTTTGGTGCCTTAATAGATCCATATGCTCAAAAATGGGTATTGATAGTGTTGATGGGTTATTTAATGTCCAAACCAAATAATAAAAAAGTAACGTAAACTCTTGGGTTGTGAAGAAACGACAACTTTAGAAATTCTAGTCATTTGACCTAAATTGGACTTTACGCGCATGACTCCAGGAGCCAGGAGAGTGATAAAAACTTTCCGTAACTTGAAATCTAATTGTTAAGGATGCCTCTATGGTCCAAACCAAAAACATCTAACTAGAGATGTACGGGCGGAAATTTTTCCCGGAAAAATTGGAAATTTTTCATGGAAAAATTGAAAGATATTTTCCTTATTTTTCCTATTTTTCCACTTACCAAAAAAAGACAAACTTTCCTGTTATTCAGTACTGATACAATGCTAGGAACTGTACCTGCACCAGTTCTCATATACACCTGAGTGTTTGCAGGGTACGGCAACGTAGTGTGACGAGCTGGTTCTATCCTTTTACCGCCGCCAAAAAAGGGGGCGCACTCTAACTAAGATTTCTCCGCGAAGAATGGACCGTTCGGACCGATCGAGGTATCAAAACACCGTTTTTCTTTGTAGATTCGATATTGAACATGTATGGGATTCTCGGCCTACTGGGTGCCACTCGCCCTCCTTCGTAAATAATTCCTTCATTCATCTTGACGTAATCTTACCTGCCACTCATGAAACTTTGTAAGACGTCGTCCGCGAATCCCGTTCTCCTGTACTCCGTTCATTTCAATCATCTACAACAATGTATGGCTACTTCGTCTATCGCGTATGGTATCACGAATCTAGAAGGTCTGAACTTTCATAATATTGCCGGGTTGTGGAGGTGAATGAAATATTTACGGAGAATAGTGAGCTGAAAGTCGGCCGACCGGAGACGCTGCGGGCCGAGGCCGTGTGAACGGAGATTTTAATTTGTCGACATCCAACAAACGGATGTTTATTTTTACTCGTAAATATTAAATATGGAATCTACAAAGAAAAACGTTGTGTTTTTGAAACCTCGATCGTTCCGAATGGTCAATTCTTCGCGACGAAATCTTAGTTAGAGTGTACCCGACCCCCATTTGGCGGTGGTCAAAGGATAGAACCAGCCACAGGCCACTTCGTTGCCGTACCCTGCCTGAACTAGTATGCACGCTAGCTTTACAAATGTGAACATCGAATCAACTTCAGGAGGTAGTTATTAGCTAATGCTTAGAGCATAGAGCAAATGGGTTTGTGCTCGGCCAAAAAAAGGGACGAAATCTGAGAGAAACGTACCAAGGGAAGGGAATTATTCCATCGAAACTATTGTAGTTTACTCGGTGTTTAGGGCAATAAACAGCCAAATGGATTTATTTTTCCAATTTTTCCAATTTTTCCGCAATTTTTCAACGAATTTTTCCACGAAATTTATTTTTCCGCAATTTTACATCTCTACATCTAACAATAGCAATACATTAAGAGAGAAAAGGAAAATGGTTCATTAATTGAAATTTTTTTTAACAATAAATAATGTTTAACAATATGACCCAAAAATATATTTGGTAACATTACCAAATTCTTTACTCTTTTTATTGGTTTGGTCGTTTCTTCACAACCCAAGAGTTTACGTTACTTTTTTCTTATTTGGTTTGGACATTAAATAACCCATCAACACTATCAATACCCATTTTTGAGCATATGGAGCTATTAAGGCACCAAAAAGAATTTATTTTAACAAGTCAAACTTTAAGGGGTTCAACTGTCGTGATGTAAGGCCTGAAGTGACAAAGTAGCATATCCCTACTTTTTCCACGGCAGACTGTAAACCTTTAGCGCTCATGGGTTTGCCCTTTAATTTTGTGACAACTTAAAGTGGTCTGTCAGCCAATATGATATGCCTCCGCTACCGCGCAAAAATAACTGTAAAGCGTGGAAATCGCGCTTCCGTTTGGGAAACTCTGGGTTCACACTTCGTGTGGCACCATTTTAGTATTTACGATCCTGTATAGTGGAGACTCGTCGCCGCGACAGGTATCATAGGCACAGCGCGCTCGCTCTTCCGTGCTCAGCTTGCCCCCCTTCTCCAGCTGGCGAGTCCGGCGAGCCAGCGGTGTCGGCAGTCAGCCCGCCCGCGACGTGCTATGTTTCTATTGCCATCTCTCTTGCACACGACAGTTATTGAGGCGACAGTTATCGAGTCTCTTCTGTACAGGCAGATTGTTCACCGAAACAAATTATTAAGTTTTTGGAACCCCATTAGTTGACGTTGATGGTGGTGACTAAGGGAAGCAGCAAATTTTGGCCAATTAATGGGAACACTACTTTCTATAGAACTTCTTTCTTTATGCAAGACGTTTCTAATTGAGAATATTACACTTGCCAGACTTTCTATGATTCGCAAAGGAATGAAGTATAATCTTTCCTAACTCTCGTCTGTTTTGTTCACAGGTCAGCCTAAATGTGCATCAGCATCGCCCTAAGACCTATCAACATCAACTAGAAAGGGCACAATCGAAGGACATCAACATGGTGAACGCACGGAAAAAGCCTCTTCAGTGCATCGTATGCCTCAAGACTTTTGCTCAGTTTGGTAAGCTGAAGACTCATCTACGAACCCACACTGGGGAAAAGCCATTTGAGTGCACCGTGTGCCACAAATCCTTTTCTCAGTCTGGCAATCTAAAGAGACATCATCGTACCCACTCTGGAGAAAAGCCATTTGATTGCAGCTTGTGCTACAAATCGTTTGCTGCAAGTGGTGACTTGAAGAAACATTTACGAACCCACACTGGGGAAAAGCCATTTAAGTGCGCCGTGTGCCTTGAATCCTTTTCTCAGTCTGGCAGTCTAAAGATACATCAAAGTACCCACACTGGGGAAAAGCCATTTGAGTGCACCGTGTGCCACGAATCCTTTTCTCAGTCTGGCAATCTAAAGACACATCTACGCACCCACACTGGAGAAAAGCCATTTGATTGCAGTTTGTGCTACAAATCGTTTGCTATAAGTGGTGATTTGAAGACTCATCTACGAACTCATACTGGAGAAAAGCCATTTGATTGCAGTTTGTGCTACAAATCGTTTGCTATAAGTGGTGATTTGAAGACTCATCTACGAACCCACACTGGGGAAAAGCCATTTGAGTGCAGCGTCTGTCGCAAAACTTTTTGTCGATCAAGTAATCTGAGGGCTCATCTACGTACCCATACTGGGAAGTAATCCTTTATAGTGAACCGTGTGCCGCAGAACTTTTTCTTAAGGGTTATCTAGTTACTCTGCAAATCCAACAGTAGGACTGTTCTACTGTTGGATTTGCAGAGTAGCTGAAGGGAGGGCCATTTGAGAACACCGTTTGTCGCCAATCATTTTCCTAACGTGGTGCTTTGACGACTCAACCCACTTCTTTATCAATTTGCCAGTATCTCCTTAATCCTGACTCAACTGCCAACCTCTTATTTTAAGCCAGAAAACGATTGTAATTCGCTTTGTAATGTACGGAGATTACTCATATTCCCAGAGTCCTGGTTTTATCTAAAGGTGTAGTACCCTAGTTAACAAGAGTTGTATCAAACAATATTTTGATGTCCATGAAATCAGTGGTGTATTTTTCTCATACCCTCTTTTGGTTTTCTGGCAACAATGGAAAGTAGTTGAACTTCTGCGTGCAGTTGGACCCACAGAGAAAGTAGACGACTAATAGACATCTTTTAGAAATCCATGTATAGATGAAAGATCATCTAATAGATGTCTAGCAAAGACATCTATTAGATGATCTAAGTGCACACTTTCGTTCCCAGATTTAGACGTCTACACAAAGACATGTGTAGACGGCAATTTTTTTAACGTTAAAATAATTCCGGTTTCTCATCCCCCTTTTTCCCTCTTTCTTGCTCTTTATAGTTTCCCTTCTACCGCATATCGATTTCTCTACTCGAATGTGAATTCTTACCTTACCTTTACCTGGACTCGAACCTGTGACCTGCGCTTTGGAATCCCAGTGCCTTATCCACTAGACCACGGGACGCTCGTTGGGAGGAGAGCGCTGGATGCGGATGTCTCTCTCGTGAGATTCCTAGCGGCTTTCTAGAGGTGTGAGAATCGCTTGGGGCTTTATCATATGAAGCCGTGAGTTCTTGACACTAATTTTGTCTTCAACATGTTTCGATGCAGAGCCAAGCGAACTAACTGTTGTCCAAATTTTCAAAATATCCCGTTCACCCATGGCATTGAACGGCACGTAGATGGCGTATAGAGGTAATTTAGATCAAATGTAGATATAACAATATTAAGACAATATGGAAGTTCATAACCACATGGCAGATGAATTGTATACTGTGTACTTCCCTTAAAATCTTTTTTTAAAAGACCTTAGGTACAAAGCTGGGCCTTCAATACGCGTTCAAAAATAATTACTCAAAGATGATCCGTCTGGTTCTGTCACATCTAAATGAAGACGTGGATTAGTTGTCTGCACCACATCTACACAAAAACAGTCTACGCACATCTACTTGAAGACGTCTATTAGTCGTGTGAGGGAATGTCTATCTTTGTACGGTCTAGGCACATCTAGAGGCAGACCTAATTGAGATCCTTATACACACACTCGTCGATAGCAAGACGGTTAATAGATGTCCAATAGATGTCTATCTCTAGAAATCTACCAAAAGAGATGAGCCAGAGGATGGTCGATCATCTATAGACGTCTATCTTCCGTGTGGGGAGTTTTTTTCAGTTCAAATGGGCAAAAAACCAAGGTGTGCAGATGATTGACAGTAAGACCAGTAATAAACCTTATGATACACTATTACCGTTTTTCTTTCTCTCCAAATACACTCTCCAAAGTAATAAGCGCTCCACTTTTTGACTTTTTGAGTTGGAGTAGTACTTCAAGATTTGACAAAAGGGGCTGTAATGTGTGTGGGATAGGCAACATTTTCCAGCAGCACTCTCACGTAATTAGTGTCGCAAATCAACTCAATTGAGTTGAGCTTAAGCTTCATACCTAATGCATCGAAGTAAAGAGTAGTTTTCACCAAGATCTGCCCCGCTCCACAGCAAGGAAGAGAAATTGACGCTCCCGGGCTGGATTGCCTGGTGTGTTTAAAGCGGTTGCTGCTGCAGCAGCTACCCCCCGCGAGGGGCACGTCCGCATCACCCCGTTACAAATTCAAATCCAATTCCGAAGCCCGACTCCGCCCGGCTCGGTCCCCACGGGGCAGCGCGCCACCCCTTCATACACTGACTTGTCTTCATTGCGAATCCGTCGCGTCTGGCCACGCCCCGGTAATGGAGCCACCCGGGCGGGGCCTGGGCGGGGCCGCGGGGGCCACCAGGTCGCACTGAGGCCCCCGGGGTCCTGCGAGTGCACAGGTACTCATTTAGGACTTTTCTACCACCTTGCACTGCGCTACCGTCACCTACAGTACAGACTCGATAACTGTCGCCTCGATAACTGTCGTGTGCGAGAGAGATGGCAATAGAAACATAGCACGTCGCCGGTGGGCTGACTACCGACACCGGTGGCTCGCCGGACTCGTCAGCCGGAGAAGGGGGGCGAGCCGAGCACGGAAGCAGCGAGCGCGCTATACCTACGCTAACTGTCGCGGCGTCAGATATCGAGTCTCTACTGTACTAGTCCGAAAACAGGGAGGAATTGTACTGTGTGCAAAGTCTAATACTCCACACGTGTTGCGGGTTTGCCTACCCAAGGGGCCATGGCGGCTTACGGGCAGATCGGGTAGGCAAACCCGCATACTGTGGTGTATTAGCCTTTAAACACGGTACATCTCTTGTGTATGGCGGTCTTGGTGGAGCTGCAGAAAAAAAAAAACACTGAAAATAAGTTTTAACTTTAACGCCATCGCGAGTGACGCAGTGTCATTTCCGCGAGCCCCCGCTTTGAGACTTCCACCCCCGGCAGCGGCAGCCCCAAACGATTTCGTCCCAAACCAATAGAGTGCGCTCCGCGCCGCTCGCCGAGCTTGCCCCCCGCCGCCGCTCACCTTGGTGAAGCCATCAGCGCTGTTGACTTTTCATCACGAAATGAGTTTTCGCCCCTCCTCTCGCTGTCCAAACAAAGGTGTGACGCAGTCCCACACGCCCCAATCTCTACTCCACTTTGAGTGCCACTGATCCTCGCCGTATCACAGAGGGACGACTCTGCGCCACCTTGGCGAGCTTTAGCAAAGCGTGTGTCGTTTCCCATTCGTTTCAGAAAATCTGTCTTTTTTTTTCAAAAAAAAGTTTTTTTTTAATGTTTTTTTTTCTTTGGAAGACCATACGCATTTGCGTTTGTGCGTTATCAGGAGCGGCCCGTCCGTCACCAGGAATGTTAAATGGCGAGGCGTGGCCGGCGCTGCTCGCGGGGTGGGCCTGCCGGGTCGCGGCGGGCCGAGGGGCGGTTGACACGCCCAGCAGTGAGTTATGATGCCGCTTGCTTATGTTTACAGGCCGGCAGCGCCGTGCCCGGCCCGGCCGTGCCACGCCTATTGATACCCGACCCTGTTTGCATAAGAGTTTGGTCGGTCTGGTGCCCTTGCCGCACACCACCGGGGGGACCCACCGGGCAAACAGACGCGCGCCATGTCTGCGCGCGACACCCTCCGCCTCTTACTTACACGCCGACTGGATCAGAAATAAATCTGGAAATATAGTTGTGTTGGAACCGAGGGGCGGCCAACTCTTGTATTTCTTTGTACACTTGCGTGTGTTTCATGTATTTCTGTGTATTTTTCTTGTATTTTTGGCTTGTATTTCAGTGTATTTCTATGTATTCTCTGGTATTTCACAGTGTTTCTTAAGTATTTCTGTGTACGCGTGTTTTTCGAGTTGGCCGCCCCTTGGTTGGAACTTGACTGCTTGAAAGCGCGATTTGCAGAGTTATTTTATTTCCCTTTTTGCTGACACCTCTGTGAGGGTGTCGAAATCCCACAGCTATGTTCGTTTCTAGTTTTCGGGAGACCCTGCGAAAGATGCTTTGTCGGGTGACTCGTTCAGATGAAAACCCTCTGCAAGATGCGAAACCCCCTGGAACCCCTCCTGGGCGCGGACTGCTGCTCACTGTTAAAAATCCCGTAGCATATTACGTAATGACTACGGGAAGTACCGTTATTTTTTGGTACGGGAGCGGCCCGTACCTCTAAAATACGGGAAAAAACCGTGACTGGAAATTACGGGAGTTTCCGTGCCTAATTCCGTTTATAGGGTCAAATGGCCATTTTTCATCTAAAATGCTCTGGGAGTCATAAAACACAAAATACGGGATTTTGGTTTACGGTACGGTCCGTAATTTGAATATACGGAAAGGACCGTATTTTCCTTTTACGGTCGTCCCGTAAGTTATAAAAACGGTTCAGAACCGGCAAAAAAATTTCCGGGCCATCCCGTCAAAATTCCCGTTGTAATTTTTAACAGTGC
>JAQRGC011855211.1:0-10626 GCA_028659135.1 Plantago lanceolata
GCGAGTTTAGTGATATGGTATGATCCGCGAAATTCTGTGGGTTGAGACTCTTAGTTGGTCTTTTTTTGGTCTTTCCTATACTTGGTCCCTCCGGAGACGGACTCGAATTAATACATTTTGTTTGGGATATTTGTTTGAGTGTAAGAATTATAAAAAGCTGACTTTCCTAATACATTAGAAAGTCAGGTTTTTTAAACCAATCGGTTTATTTAAAAACCAATTCTAACCATAGAATCAATTATAAAAAGCTGATTTTCCTAATGTATTAGGAAAGTCAGTCTTTTCTGAGACTTTGGCTATTTGTTTGGGATTTCAGTTCGAAAATATATTAATGCTTTCATTTGATTTGGTATGTATTAACCAAAGTTTGTTTTAATAAAGTTTACATTTCATACAAAAATTCAACATATATTAGAGTTAATTAGATTTTAAGTCATCAATGAGTTGCAAGAGAAAACAAAGCAACATCGGGAAACAAGATTCAAAACAGACATCAACGTAATATCGACCGAATGGAATTCGACCTATCCACTAGTTGTACATGGACCATGTTATGAACTCATGATAGCCTGATAGGTATAAGTATGGCACTGCATGCATATGTTGAGGTAACTCATGACCGCGGAGGTAGGTGGGGGAGGTTGTTCTGAATTTGGTGTTCGGATCGTATTCTTTAGTGGAACATAAGAATTATTCGGATGTGTAGTGTCATCAAGTACCTCCATCTCTTGACAAGTATCATCGGCATAGCATGTCCCGAATGCGTCTCTGATCCAATCTCGTGTTCACTTACTCATTGCATACCGATATCGAAACCGGCTCACATAAGTATGTGAGCAGGTGTCCAACGAGGGAAATAGACTCGGGCAAGCTATGAGTCATTTGTCGTACAAAAGACATGTATTATCAAGTCAAATCTGTACTAGGAGTTGTCTGAACAAGAAATTGTAGTACAATAGTGGTGCTTTATTTTCTGTACTCTACAATTTATAACCTGTACCGCTGTACGTGTTATAGGTTGTACTTCAACCACAAATATGTGCATGTATAAATATAAACACAACCAACCAACCCCAAAAGATCATATCATATTATCATATACCACCAATCAAGAAAGCAGAAATACAGACCAATCATGGTGGAAAAATCCAACAGGGGCTACATGAGAACATATAAGACATCAGCCAGCAGCACCTCTGGCTAGACTTTACATGTTCTCAGGTCGCCCCTGCCGGGTTTTCCTCCACTCAACGCTACTCCGTCATCAATCTTACCTGTGCTCTCTCCATCCCAGGTATCCCATATCAAACGTTATTACATTTATCTGTCCACTACAAATGTCTCCTTTCCACAAATCTCAAACACCACGTATAGTAAACAAACCTATTTTATTTCAGCGTTTTACACCATACCTTAATCTCCATGCCCGAAATCAAATGGAATTTATTTTTTCTAGGACAGTATTCAACAATTTCGACAAGGCATACAACGATTTCTCAGGCATGCAAATAGGAAAGAAATGTGCAGACAAGAAAATACTCTACAAGAACTCAACGAATCGGGTCAAAACAGGGTATCCTAGCTTCTTCAGTATATCCAAGGAATTGAGAAAGCAAACTAGATACATACAGCCAGCCAGTGCAAGTACCATTCTTTTATCAACTGACATGCCAAGAGTATGTCAATATATTTCAATTAGAAACAAAACGACTACATAATTCGCTGTTGCTTGTAGAAGCACATAGTATAGGTACGGTATACAGAATGTAACCAACAGGAACAGGTATTGTATGATAATTAATGGAGATAAATTACCGTATGGAAAAGATTGAATAATAAAGTGTCAGCGACATATTTCGCAGCAGCAATTTTCACTGCAGTTGGATTTGTCACTTTGCCCTAGCTCCAAACTTGTTGGCTTCTACAAAACTGAGACATTAGTTGACAGATCGAAATATAATTGTATTGAGGATTAAGCTTGCAGTGCAAGAAAACTGTTCTGGTGCAATAATCTAGACTAACAATCGCACTGCAGATGCAATGGCAAGCACCTCTTTCTCCCCAACTTTCTTCCACACTCCATTAATCAGCAGATGACCCTTAAAAACCTCAGAATTGGTATCCTCAACATCATACACCACATCGTCTGCTTCCATATCGAATTTCTTTACTGGTGTGTCATCCAGTTCCTCAATTGGCCTCTCCGCTTCTCTTTTTCTACATAGATTCAGTTTCCAATGTTCTTTGCCCTCCGACAATTTACTAACTTCAGTGTCAGCATAATCCAGAACTGGAAGTCGACCAGAAAAACCAACTGCCTGAGGTAGCATCCCAATGGGACATGGGTTCCAAGATTTGCAAACAGCCCATTTGCTCTTGGGTTGCCTCTCACCATCTTTTTCTTTTACACTTTTGTTCTGCATTTTCTGGTATCTGATTGACTCAAACTTCTCCCTAGCTTGCCGAACTGAATTTTGTTCTCGTGACAAAACGGTATCAGTACAAGGCTTAAGAGAACCTGCTTCCGGGATTGAAAAATCGAGAAAAGAAAGCTTTTTCAGTTTATGAAGTAGTGAGCTGTTTCCTAATAGCTGTGCGAGGATAAAAGCTGAAGCCATTAGCTGCTTGTTGCTAGGAGAGGATACCAAAAGACATCTGCGCAGTAATCCCATAAGAGTTGCCTTTGTGAGATATTTCTCTGATACCGAACCTCTTAGTTCTTCGGATTCTTTTTGACAGACAAGATTTAACGGATTCAGATTCCCAACAAGCCACTCGAACAAGTAAGAAAGCAACTCAATTTGGCGATGCTCAGCAGCACTCTCTGGGGTTGAATGGGCATCTGAGAAGATTTTAAAGAATAAAATCAGAGATGTTAAGATGATGCTGACTATAACAAGAGAGTGTTTCACTATAGCTTGTTTTATGAGAAACTACATGTAAAAAGTTTGATAAATGCCCTAAAACATGGAAGCTGAATACCCGAAGTATCACCTTACTCTCATACCAATGCCAAAGAAGTTTATGAAATAGGGAAAAATATGCATAATAAGATCATGAATTATGGAAGAGACATGTCTGGAAACACAATGTCGTGAATGGTTCATCTGTAACCGATAACTATTAAGCCCTATTTGAGAATTTGGCAGGTAGAAATATCCCATTCCTTAAGCTGAAAAGAAGTCAATAAATATGCACCAGCATGCTGCAATACAGCTATAACATATTAACTAATACCATGAAACCATGTCTGTAATTCTCAAAAACGGAAAATGCATTTTGTTATCCATAATAATTTCAGATTCTAAACCACTTAGGTGACTACCAACGTGTATCAACTTCCCAAAACCTTAAGGTGTACCAGGTCCCTAAAATAAGCATAACATGAAATTGCCACATGCACAATATCCCCTATAAGAGCTCAAAAGGCAACTTCTTAATCAAACAGTGACGTAACTGAACCCAGATGTTACCTATATCAGTATATATGGCTTCCCGGGTCTCCATCCTCTCAAGAACTGCCTGAGTAAGTGTTAAAAGAAACTCTGGTTCTTTCCTCGACAGTTTAAGGACCACACGTTTCCAATCATGAATTGCAGTCTGCTTATTAGCAGTGCTATGGTCAATTTGTGCATTCGCCAATCGATCCGTCATATTGGACGAATCTAATTCCATCAATAAGAAATCCACCAGAACATGTACCACTTCAGGAGAAAATGAAGAATATAGCCGTAGAATATTCTTCAATGATTTTTTCAGCTGTTTTTTATAGCCTGTAAAGACATGCAAACATAGCTTCAGAAATGCTAGAAATCTGAAGGCAAGTATTGGAGAAGAAATCTGAAGGAAAGTATCGGTGTGCTACATTAAGTTCTACATTTGTACAAAAACACATTCCGATTATTAGCAATTAATGAGTATGTAGATGGTGATATTGGCTTTACGCAGTATACAATTCTGAATCTTACCAGTAGAATTAGAAGGTGATGCCTTCCCAGCCACAGGACTTAAGAACTTATTCCTTCCAAATAACTGTTCTGTTTGGTTACCACCTGCAAAAAGGAGTAAGATACAAATTATATGTAAAAGTATAAACTATAGCACCTTAGAGTCAAGAAAAAATAAAATAAAAAGAACTGGAAAAGGAGAAAACCACTGAAGACAAGCTAAAGAGGGCTACAGATTTCAGTGATTGCAGGAGAAAGGAAATACTTCATAATGATACCAATTACCGCAGATAAAAAACTAATAAGTATTAAAATCTACTCAAACTTACGTGTTTCCTTAGCACGGGACAAACTAGATTTTGTCTTTTTTGCTTTCAAACAGTGAGAAACTTCACGGAGTCGTTGCTTGATTTCTTTACTAAGATTTTTATTTTGGTTGTCCTGGACAGGCATTGCTTTCTCTTGTGGTTCCCAGTAATATGATATCAGCCAGTCAAGTGCCTGCAATTTGATAGAGCATATATATTTCGTTATTTTATTGTACTTTATCATAAAAGAATTCAATAGAGATCTTCCTCCAACAGAATTTCAATTAGTTTATTGTAGTTCATTATAATCATAGCACTAAGAAAACAACCAGAGAACCAGGGGTTGCAAATGCTTGATACGTATTAAGAGTATATGAAAGAGTACCAAAAGGGAGAAGCATAAGCAACTTGCAAACATAATATTTGGTAAGAAAAGCAACCAATGTTATTACAATGCAAAATTTACCTTTGTTGATGCAAGACGGACTAGTTGAATGGAAGGGAGATCACGGTGAGAACCCTCTGCAAGTATTCATATATGCGTAAGAAATCAAGTACAAAAATTTAGCAACATCATAGGCACCTTCTAATATAGAAGGCCAGGTTTGACACAATAATAGATACACTTTAGAAGTACAACAAAATAAAGAGTCCGAGGCATCACCATGACGGACATCAATAAGCATTCTTGGAATGCCAATGGCATCAGCTGCTTCCCCAATTGAGATTTCGTTCCTTTTCCGAGTCTTCTCAACCACACCATTGACAAGCCTTTGAGAAGAAAAGGTGTCGGTTAGGAAACATGAAATATACCACACTTAATACAAACAGAAATTATAGCCAAACAATAAACAGGAAACGAAGGAGAACAACGCTGTACCTCATTATGGCCATACAATAGAGCATGGCCAGCATTTCTTCCGACTCCGAAGCATTTCCATCCAAGTCATTTCTAGAATCAAATCAAAGACACATGTGATCAGGCACGCATTATAACAACCTGTTCATACATAAATTCTATATCCTCGCTACCCCCCTTCATATATTTGTTTACACATCGCCCAAATTAACAAACTGTAGAAGAAGGAACATTATATAGAATTCACATTCATGAGCATATATGAACATCCACATCACTTTTTCTCTTGTATAGTTGTATGTTCCATTCAAACAAAGTAAAATAAGGGCACCATTATCTTGTTTTAAGCCAATGAATCAGTTCACACGAGCGAATTACTAGCAGCACAAGAAATTATTCTAAACTTCAATATTTAGAACGTCTTCCACACTAATTCAACTATAACTAGTATTTGAAGTCTTAAGAACCAGTACTGTGGAACGTCTTCCACACGAATTCAACTACAACTAGTCATTAAAGGCTTAAGAACCAATAGTGTGGAACGACTTCCACACGAGTTCAACTACACTAGTCATTAAAGGCTTACGAACCAGTACTGTGGAACGTCTTCCGCACAAATTCAACTAACAACTAGTCATTAACGGCTTAAAAACCAATACTGTGGAGCGTCTTCCACACGAATTCAACTACAACTAGTCATTAAAGGCTTAAGAACCAATACTGTGGAACGTCTTCCACACGAATTCAACTACAACTAGTCATTAAAGGCTTAAGAACCAATAGTGTGGAACAACTTCCACACGAGTTCAACTACACTAGTCATTAAATGCATACGAACCGGTAATGTGGAACGCTAGTCATCAAAGCGTAAGAACCAGTACTGTATTTCCAATGATTCCTAAACGAACTCAAATAGTCAGAAAAAGAACCTCTAAGCTTGCAGCTAACACCAAACAAATTACAAACAAATAAACAGAGGTGAGAGCAGCAATATTCGAACCTAAAAAAGGGATCCTTCTGTTGAATTTCAATAATGGAAGCAGTAACTTCAACTACAACAGGATTACACCCTCTGCTTTTCCACGTCGATATCTACAACAATTTACAACCAACACCAAATTCAAACAATGCAAAAACATAAATAATACAGAAAAGTAATTATTCAAGAACTTACTCTCCGAAGAGCAGATGCGATAGAACGGGGTTCAGAGGAGAAGAGTGAGTCTTTGACAAACTTCCATTCATCCCAGCTTATCCATGGGACACGCTTCAAATTGCTGACGGACTTGTCTTCAACGACGTCGTCTTGTACAGGTTCACTAAACCCCAGAAAGGACTCCATTCCTAATTTCTTTTAAGCAAGGCGGAGGCGTACCGGTGGGGGGTGGTGGTGGAAGACCAGCTGTGAGAGAGAGAGAATTGAATTGAGGAGAGGGAGACTGAAAACCTAAGTCCTATTTTCTTGATTCGCTCGATGACGACGACGGAAACCTGAGAATTCGATAGCTTAGAATAACGAATTAACTATTTTTAATTCGCGTCTTTAGATGTTCTAAATATATGTTAAGAAATTCAAGCAAAAGATAGAGATACAGTATATAGTTTTTTTTTTAAAGTAATTTAAAGTCCATGAAGCAAAGAATGTGTACATGAGTGAGATATATACAACATTTCCGATCAGTTTCATGACAAAGGAAAGCTCCACTTAGACTCTAGTGCAAAACTAAAACTATGATCTATGTCGCTTTAAATCACGTTTATTCACGTTTCTAGCCCGTTAGACTCCAGGTAAACCTGTGATCCTACCAGCGGTGTGTGGGCTTCCCATCTATTAGTCCTCAAGGCAATAACATTAGGATTACGACCTCACTTCTGACTCAATAGATGTTCCTGAATAAGATGTGATTCCTTGGGTTTTCTCGACTTTCATGCTATAATGGAGGAAGGGAAAGAAGCACTTTACTCCGTAAAACAGCCCCATGCATAATGATGATACAAACCAGGTGCAAACGTCCTGTGGGAGCCTGCAAAAAAAAAGAGAAGAGGGAGGGGGTGAGGAGGGGAGAGAGGTTAGACAAGGAATAAGATTAAGAAACTCACTTAAAGCACTGGAGCTTTCAGAGAGAAGCCCGCATGTAGAAAGAGAACCTGCTCAGCCTGCACCATACAAAGACGAGAGGATAAAAAGGGGAAAGGAATCCAGTGAGAAGTAAAGTGAATAAATTGCAGCAGGGTTTTACAAGCACATGGAGGAGACAAAATCGGTAAAGAGCTGGAGGAAACGGGCTAAAGGGAGCCAGTTCACACGCAAATTATATCAAAGCACGGAGACAGAGTACACCAGGGATTTGCAGCTCCAGGTTGATGCGTCAAAACACGCAGCAGGACAGGAGGTGTCGTAACAGCCACCCCCGTCGTCTGCAGTGGCAGCGCAGCTGAAACACAGCCGCCAAAAACCTGCAACCAACAAGAAGAGTACAACGGGCAGAAACAAAGCAATATTCAGCAAGCAGGAGTAGTCTATGCCACGGGCAGCAAGCAAAAAATTGTTTCAGATGACAAAACCACAGTCACGCTCTGTTCAGTTCACCTTAATTTCAGTTGTCTTCAGTTCAGTTCAGGTTTAATTAGTTCAAATTTGTACTTCACTTTAGTTCAGTTCAGTTCAAACAAATTCAGTTCAGTTCAGTTCAGTTCAGTTCATAAAATCTCAGTCGTATTGAACGGAGCCTCAGTGTGCACTGCAAAACAGAGGGGACAGGGGCGGACGTGTACTCGGGTGCACAGTCCGTTAGATGCGGAGAAAATCACGAATAACAGCATGAGTCGTGCGATTCTCCTTGGGGCAGTGTTGCTTCAGGCGCTGAACAAATTGCTGAGCCACCGCAGTATAGTAGGATGGGATATGCGGACTGTCATCAGAGAAGACGATCAGATTTATGAGTTTCCACAATGTTGTCTTTACCTGTAGCACATTCAAACTTTTGTATGTGTCTTGCAAAGTCAAGGTTAGTGTCGAAAACGTGTATATCAGCAAGGTAAAGATGTAGGAATTGTTGAGCCACCGGACGGTGGCAAAGGATGTGGTCCCTTGTCTCAGGATCAAGGCCACAAAGGGGGCACAGGTCATCCCGGACCAACCCCCACCTATGCAGACGATGCTTAGTAGGTAAACGGTCAAGTACAGCAAGCCACAAACGCAATTTATCACGGGGAGCTGCGAATCTGTTCCAAACGAGGGATGACCATGATACAATAGGGGTGGGCGGCCAGAAGAGAAGATATGAGGTATCAAATCGTTGCTTCTTCGTCAGGAGTAAGAGATCAGTAAATTTTATGGTAGGTGCAGGAGCGCAAATATCATCTTCAAATGAATTAGAGAAGTCCACCAGTGGCTATCTCCACTCCTTTTCCTAACACTCCAAATATCCGCATGCTCAAGTTTGTGAGTATAAAATAGGACTAGCGCCTTGGTCTCCGAGATAAGAGTATGAAATATTGATACGTTGTAACGCTATCATGTTACCACATACACATAATATACATGCATATATAGCTAGTCCTAAATGAGATAGAATTGTAGCACAACATAATATTTGACATAGTTTCTAGATCAAATTGCAACCCAATAGAATGTTTTCATAATGTCTTTTCTACAAACCCAATACAAACTTAAAAGTATGAATCTTGAATAGTATTCAAGTAAACGCCTCATCTCCATCTATTATGAATATCTCTTACAAATTAGCTATGTCAACACACCGATAACTTTGTACAGTAAGTAATTAAGCTATTTCCTGTGGTACTTTTTTTTTTTTTTAGAAAGAGCTTATATATTAATTACTTCAAATAACACAAAGTCATACAATAATAAAAAAGTCCCACAACTATCTATAGCCTCCTACACTCCTTTAGCTAACTGGTGGGAATTTCCTGACCGCACAAAGCTAAACGAGAAGGAATAAAGAAGTAAGATGTTGTGTCTCTTCATGCTAAATATCAACCCACGTTGTGTTCAAGGCTACGAGCTAATAACGGCTACATGAACGTGTTCCAAGCACCATTCCGTCCTAGACACCTAATCGCGATGAAGAGTGATGTGTGAGCAAAAATCTAGCAAAAACCAACGAGTAAAGATGACCATCAACAGTTCCTGGCGTCTACTCCTCCTAGCCCGGTCGAATACCAACATCATAGCTTGGAAAATAACCAATGTACAAGATTCTGTACACAAGCGTGAAAATTTTTTCAAGGCCCAGTCCAGTCGCACATCGAGGAGTGCTGCAAATGCCTTAGCAATGACCAAAGAGTACAAATGCAGCAAGCAAACTTGTTACTCGTTTCATATTGTGCCGTTTTGATTGTGGTAAATTCTAAAAAACTTTCTTGAGAACTAGTAGAACTTGACAAATAGTTGCAGATTTTTGCTTGGATTTTGATGGCAACAATTGAAAGGAATAAATGTGTGAATTTCCAAAATAGATGTGAATTTGAGCCTCTTATGCACCAAATCATCAAACAAATATATGTCTCACCACCTTTAGAGTTTCAATAGCCTATTCTACCCATTAATAGCCGATTCTACCCATTATCTACCAGTCACCTTTTCAGTTTCATGTTTTATTCTATTTTTACTACTATTCTATTTTTAAACCACAAATATGTAATTTTACAATGCATGTTTCTTAATCTTAATCTTGTGTTACTAATGTAAGTACTCACCTAGCCAGAATCTAGGAACATCGTGCATGGAAATTAATTGATTGTCAATAGTTATCGATACATTATACTACAACATGGTTAAACCGTAAGCTTATCCAACTAAACTGACTGAACTATACATGACAATCAAACAAGATAATCTAACCAGACTTATCCAATATAGAATTTCATATGATCTCTATTATAGCACTAGATTTATCCAATATAGAATTTCATATGTTTTATAGTATCTATTATGGCGCTGAACCATCAAAGTTTAACTCTAAACATTAATAAACTGAGTTTTCTTTCTTATCGAAACGGACTAATTGGACTTGTATTATGTGTGGGATTAAAAAGAAATCCTAAACATTAATGAAATGGATTATTTTTTTTCTTTGTATAACACAATTGAAATGGTCATTCCAACTTCAAATATGAGTGGGATAAATAATAAATTTGTGTAAAGATAGGTTACTAGAGAAAAGTAAGTTTGGAAAATAAGACAATATATGTACCCAAATTTTATTTTTATGTGATTATGACAATCTGAAACAATATTTTCAATAAAAACTTGAATACTTCTAAAATGTTTTTCACAAAAATATAGAGATGTTATTGTTATGACAATCAGAAGCAATGTTTACAATAGAAAAGTGAATACTTCTAAAATGTTTTTTTTTTACAAAAATCTAGATATGTTGTTGTATGTTTCTACTGGAGTACAGTTGTGTTCTTTTTTTCCATTTAAAAAATTACATTATTAATTCACTTTATGTCATTATAATTTACTAGTTATTAGCCCGTCGGT
>JAQRGC011855340.1:0-22278 GCA_028659135.1 Plantago lanceolata
TACGATGGGATTTTGGCTTGTCACCAATGTGGATAGTCTAAGTTCTTAAGTGCAAATAAAAGGTTTCAACTTCCACCAACTCGGTGGCAAGCTGTTTGACAGTCTTCGTTCCATTCTATCAAGGCTCCGTTCAATTCAACTGAGAGTTTTTAAACTGAATGAACCTGAATTGAACTTGACTGAATGAACCTGAATTGAATTGAATTGAACTGAACGGGCCTAAGAGCGTTTGAAGTGAACTTATTTAAAATACTATATAAAATCGGAGAGAACCTGATTCTAAACGTATTTTACACCACTGACGTTATTCTTTGTAAGTTGTAATAACTAGAAATAAAAGAAAGAAACATTTTCAAGTATAATCATAAGTTAGTCTTTAAAAAATCCCATATAAAAACCCCAACCATATATGTTTGGGGTTAATGAAACAATGAAATTAGGAACTCCTCCGTGTGGCTAGCTAGCTACTGAGCACGAACTCGTTTCCAAAGCTTGATCCACTCAACCATGGTGTCAGCTGCACGCACAAACACTGGGTTGATGTTCCCCAACTTCTCCTTAACTGATCCAGCCAGCTCCTTCACACAATCCTCTGCCGTAACAGCAGCCTCCGAAAACTTTGTCGACTCGAAGAACGGGACAACGTGCTCCATAACTTTCACTCCTTCCCACTCTTTCTTCAAGCTCTCTATCGGGCTGCCTCTTTCGTTCCTCCACACATACGGCAACCCACTTTTCACGCCCAGCTTCAGATGATCACATACCACCTTCACACACATCCCTGTCCATATATCTTCTACTGTTTCCCACCGGTATTTTCCTTCCTTCGATAACTGGAAAGCAGGTAGCAATGCAGGTCCCACTAACTCCGTATTGAAAGCTATGTTAATTCCGCTCACAGGCATCAAGGATTTAGCCGGTATGGTAAGAACAGCATTAACGTACCTATAGTTTCTCTCGTCAGGCTTCAGGGCCTGTGTAGGAGCATCATAGTCAGCTAAGTTGAGCCACAGGCCGCAAGAAAGGCCACAGTCTACCCCGTTTCGCAAGCTGAATGGGTAGCCACGCACGAAATCGGTCCCCTCGCAGTAAGGGTCGTACAGAGTATTGAAGAAAAACGGAGTGGCCGGAGTCGTCAGGTTGGTGATATGTTGGGCAACTGCATCGATTAAGTTTCCGTTGCTATCCTTAGCAGGAACGCAGTCATCATCAATAGAGATGACATACTTCTTACGTGACATTAGGTACCCAAAATACCGGCAAGAGTATCCAGAGAAGGAAATAGCATTCGAAGACTTGCCCACTACACGGTCTATATCGGATTTCGTGTAGACATTAAGGTTAAATCCTTCAGCGACCTTTAAATCTCCTTTGAGGTCAGGATCTTGAACGATTATTAGGTGGAACCGGGAGAACACTGGCCTCCATTCTTCCATGAACGATGTAAGATCTGGTTGGAGTGCGCCTATCACAATGTCCACCTCATCGTCTGTAATGCTGATTTGAGACATTATACTAGATTCAAAAGAATTGAACTGCTTTCTTTACCCTTATAAAAAAAACTTCAGTATTATCTGCAAATCAGAAGACACAGAATGTTTAACAAATAATGAACCCTTTAACAATATGTCAATCGAGCTTAGAATGTATGGAAAGACTCTTTATGGTCACCAAATGTAGAGTGAATGGCCCGAGTGAGTTTTACCATCAGTAAGATACAACAATAGAGAATCACTTTATAATTGTTAACCATAAATCTCAAACAGAAGCCAACTCAAACTTTCTCCTGTCCTTTTTATCATCGCGGTATGTTCTTAATTTACAATTTTCTACTACAAAATTAGCATTCTTGACAACCGACGAGCATAGCTTCATACAGACTTCTCGGAAATCCTAAATGCCATTATTCAAGTACAATATTTCAAGAAACTCCTTAACCGCAATTAAAAAAAACATAATTCCACATTTCCACCACACCAACAGATATAGTCAACAAATGAGGAAGAACATACACTTTATAAGGCCACCATGGAAAAGATAAAACTAGTACTCATTATTTGATATTCGATCAGCCTCAGTTACACAACTTAACAGATCTACATCATAAACTGAGAGAATTAAAATGCAGCATTACAAACTGTCCTGAATCAGAACAAAGCAATCGTTCAATCGATAGGAAAGTCACTACTTAAACCAGAAGTTAAGTGTCCCTAACAGACCTTAATCTTCTTTTCACTGGTAATATATATAGTTCCCTACCTAAATGGATGATTAAAAGTCCTAGATACACACAAAAAAGCAAACAAAATCTGCCACATGGGTAAAGAGGAAGATGTATAACAGCAGCTAATAGGAATAGTAGTAAAATTTCTATGATAACAATCACAAGTTATGTTAAATCAAATTCAATTTCAGTTTTCAAATACCATCAATTGAATATTAGATTTGATCGCTTATCAAACGGAAACAAAACACTTACAGAATCAAATGAAACCCAGTTTAGAAAAACCAAAAGGGTACACAGGAAACACAAAAATGGCGGATCTTAATACAAATAAACAGATCATTCAAGCCGAAATAATATGCAGTTTATGAAATGAGAGACAGTGCTAAAAACAAACGAAGAGATGGAGAAAAATAGTGAAATACCTGACAGATCTAAAATCGGAGCTCAGATAAAGTTCTAGAGAGAGAGATAAGGCGGATTTATCATTCATTCACTGGAAATGATCGCTCATTTCTTGGATCTTGATTATTTTTTTGATTTAATTTAATACCCAATAAATTACAGTGTAATTATTATAGAAATACTTTAGAATTACTTTTCTTCCTTTTTACTATACTTAATTGCCAATTTTCACTATTTGAGAGTTTAAATCACGTTAACTCGAACTTCACTTTAAAGTTTTTTAAAATGAATTCTTTAAAAAAAAGTACGATTCGTTAGGCATGAGTATCATTTTCAATCACTTTAACTTCGTTAGATTCGGTGAAAATGTGCATTAATGCGAGGCTTCTGGTTCAATGTGCAATAACTTTTACTTGCTGCAACTACAAGTAAAGAATCATTAGTACAACTTCTATGGAAGAAGTAGTATGTATGTGTAGAGGTTGAAGAAATCAAACAGCAAGTGAAATGTGACTGCTGCAAAAGGCAGTGCCACAAAATTTCCAAGTCATTGAAGACTATGCATAGCAAGATATATCTAACTGTAAATTATATGTGAAGGCAAAGAAAAAAACACTAAAGTAACAGCTAAGAGCTAATAGAAAACATTTCCTGCGCATCAGTATACCTCAGTTATACTACTTTACATCTCCGAAAAATACGAAAAATTTGCAAAAACAAGCCAAAATTTAATAACTGGTTCTTGCGCCTATGTACTACTAATCTTGGATTCAGTCTTCGTGTTCTGGGATATTGTGATCATCAAGTTCATAGTCTGATCCAACACTGCTGCTGTGTCGTGAGTACACAAAGTCGGAGTCATCGTCATCATCATCTGATTCCATCAGGTTTTCGTTCCTCGAATGTGACGAAACACTGGATTTTGAAATGCTGCTGTTCTGTCTCTTTTTAGACATTTTCTTCTTCGATTTTCTGCTTTCCAATCTTCTTACTTGAGAACTAGACTTGTAGCCTGATTCTTCATCACTACTAGAACTGGAATGGAAATGATGCGATTCGTGGATTACTTCTTGTTTTGCATGCAAGTCTCGTTCTGGATATGTGCTGTCACACCTTAAACTAAAACCGGCACTTGAGGGCGTTGAGCCAAAACTGCTACACTTATCTGCCTTACTTTTCCCCGACAAGTTTACGGTCCATTCACCAGATTCTTTGATTTTTGTTACGGACTTTTTTGAATTTTCGTTTTCATCGTCGTCTTCTTGTTCATCCTCATCATCAGAATGACGATTCTCCTCGTCCTCACTATCTGAACTATCATCATTTTTATCCGTAGAAACACTGCGTGATCCAGAACTGGGCCGATTCACATGATGACTTAAAGTGTCCACTCTCCCGGACAACATAGGAGCAAGACCAGTAGGGATAGGCATATCTGGAGTAGCCACTGCGAGAAAACTTAAGGCAGCCACTATATCACTAATCATGGGACGAACCATCGGTTCCTCCTGTAAACACATTGCTGCTACTCCAACTGCCTGATTCAAGCTTGTTACTGAATACTCGCCTTTGAGAAGTGGATCTGCCATATCTGGAAACCTTTTCGGATCCCTGAAAATTGGTTGTGCCTGTTTCATTTCATTGAGTTAATTCTTGCAGTAGCTTGTGTCTACATGAAGTACTGAAAGTAAGTGTGACTGTTTTGCAAATGCTTAATTCATATTATCAAAACTGCCGGAAAATAAGTGATTCTTCTGAGTATAGAAGAAATTGTTTCTTTGCGAACAATGTTCTCCTGATTCTGCTAAGAAATAAGCAGTTTCAAAATGGCAAACTACAAACCACTTTGGCTGAATGTTGTATCTCATTATACGCAAATGAAGCACAATAGAATAGTTTAAGAAAAAGAGAAAGCCGTGTAAGTTTGCTTACCCAAGCCACTAAACTTTGATCATCTGCGGGGAGTGTAGGATCCAAGGCTCTACGGCCGGAGATAAGCCCCAAGAGGACAACTCCAAAACTGTATACATCAGACTTAACTGTCGATTCGCCATCTCTTTCGAACTCTGGTGCACAATAACCAGATGCTGTAACCTGAGGTGATAAATGCATCTTACTGCCATTATGCATAAGCTTCAAAAGCCCATAGTCTGAAAGTCTTGGGTTGTTTGTTTCATCCAGCATGATGCTGGAACACTTTAAGTCGCGGTATATTACAGGAGGATTGGCCTTTTCATGCAGATACTCAAGGCCTTGAGCAATACCGGAAGCTATTTTCATTCTAGCTGACCATTTTAATGGTTTTTTGTCTGCTGGAATATCTGCCCAGACCAAAAAATGTTGTTAGCTATGCACTATAAGGATTAAAAACCTACTACAGAACCGAAAATGTCCTGGTTTCTGAGGAATTAGAAAGAGTACCGAATAAATATTTATCCACATGACCCGATGGCATGTATTCGTAGACCAAAAGCCTTTGCTCTCCATCAGCACAATATCCAATTAAGCGAACCAGATTTGGATGTTGAAGGAGACTTAGCTTTAAAACTTCGACCTGAAATTCTTTGCTCTCTAGTGTTGCACTCCTATCTAGCTGCCTCACCAAAACAACCTATCCGAAAAAATGACCATGAAACACTTAGTTATAGAACCTGTTGCAAAATTTGTTCACTGTTTGCAAGAACATACTTGTTTACTCTATATCAACTACCTGTCCACTTGACTGAAGTGTGCCTCTATATATTCTTCCGAATCCACATTCGCCAATTAGGCATTCTTGACGGAAATTCTTTGTTGCAGAGGCAAGTTCCCTGAAAGTGTATGCCTTTGCTGTAGTACCTCCTTCATCTACATCAATAGGTTCATCATTGTCGTCGCTAGAAATTGATGGAGCTCTTTCATCTGTACAATCTGAAAGAAGGAACCATCATTTAGACCTTATTCTTAATAACATTCAGGATCAGTAGTAATATGCGTATGAAATCAACCCAAACAAACTTCTAACTGGAGTTGCCTTTCTGTAGGAACTGCTTAATTAGATTCACTCGTCAAAATGCTAATCCTAGTGATGAGTGATGACTAACAGAAAACTCTCATCATTCTTGGGCTAGTGATCATGCACCCCACTAAACTATACATAACGCGGCATTAGGCCATATGTGAAATCGGTCTTCTATTCACGTTTCACTCATCATAATCTTCTTGGATTACATTCACTTGGAGCTCTTTCATCAAGTAAGAAACACACAGACAGAAAGAGCAAGTGTAGAGAATGTATACCTTTAGAAGGTGGTTCAGTGGCTGGTGGCGGAGAGTGCGTAGCTTGATCTTGCTGAGCTTCTGGAGAATCCTCCTTTACAGCGGCCGCATCTACAGTTTCTTCCTTACTGCCAAAACATGGGAGGCAGTTCATTTTCTTCACCCTCTCTCACGCGAAACTTATTCACCACATTAAAATCTCTCAGCGTTCTTTAATCCTCAAGAACGCTCCAAATGATGTCCTTTCTTGTTGCGAATCCAAATCCCAATATTAATCCGGTTTTCGCCAACATAGAAACTATATATGTATATGTATATAGGAAGAGGTGAAGGAGGAATGCTATGCATGCATATCTGTCACAGGGTCCTCCAGAAATGTGAAGGACCCTTGTTTTAAGAACAATAATGGGTAATTTTAATGCAGTTTGGAAAGGTGAATAAAGATGGAAAAATCATTTGGAGAAGAAGAGAAGAGAGCATGTTAATGGACATGCAGATTCAGGTGGTGAGGAGAATTTTCTCTGCAAAATATTTTTTGACCCTGGAGAAAAAGGGGGAGATTTTGATGGACTTGTTTGTAGACGAATGCCATTTTAATATCTAATCTTTGTTTTAAACAAGGGAACATAGCAAAACTTCTCAAATCTTACTCCATTAACTTGTGCAAAATTACCTTAAAACACTTGGTAAAAAACTACTACTACACCTTGGACGATAAATAACAAAAACGACTTCATTATAAGAGATTTAAGTTCGGTTTTATAAGGACTTAAATTTGATTTTAAATTTACCATTTTATCATATTCTAAAATATAAAAGAAAATGTGTTCGAATGTATTGAGTACTACGAATGACTAAAAATAGTGATTTGATTTGTTTACTCTTTTATTTGCAACGTTCATAAATTACAATTAATTAATAATTATAATATCTTTAAAGTATTTGGTACTTCAAACCTATGTAGCATGGGGATGTCATTTTGCTCCTCGTTAGTCAGTTCCCGTCCCGGGTACCCGTGTCGGCCTATAAAGAAAGGTAAAGTCTCAGGAAAATCAGCTTTTCCTAATCATTCGAAAAATCAACATTCTTTCCACCTGAGTGTTGAATACACTTCTCTAGTTTATACTCATCCGTCCCAATCAATTCTTTACGTATTCCTTTTTTAGACGTCCCAATCAATTCTTTATATTTCTATTTTTGGAAACTACCTCACATTCATCTATATTATTTTAAACACATACTCCACTCACACACCTTTTTAAATTTCACCTTTATACTATTTAAACCCACTACTAACATACAATAATAATATTTCATTATCAAACAACATATTTTATTAAAAACCGTGTAAAAATCAAACGTAGGCTATTCATTGGGACGGATGAGTACTAATTAAAATGTTGATTTTCTTAATGTTTAGTAAAAACCGATTTTCATGAGACCTACTCAGAAAGAAAAGGCCGATAAAATCATAAAATCGAAGTTGACAAGTACCTGTAGCTATGAAAGTTGTACTTATCGCAACAAAATCAGTTCCTCTATGTACACCTCTATATTGCTTCTGGAACCCATCGCCACCACCACGACTCATCTGAGCTCACTGACTCACCGCCATGAAACCACCACCGATCACAGTCAGTTTACTCTCCACGACTTCTTCCCCCATTCTCCTACCTAAAACGACACCGTTCACGACAAGTCGGTCACAGAGTGCTTTTACCTTCTTCAGCCTCAAAATCAGCAGACAGCCGAAACGGCGTCGTTGTGTCTGGCTCAGAGTATCGGAGAATCTCGAAGCGAATACGAATTCGTTTCCTGAAAATGAAGCGCTGAATTTCGAAGTGGCAAGCCCTTTAGTTCCAGTTAATTTCATTTCGACCCCTAAATTGAGCTTGGGTGATCAAGCTTCCTTTCTTATCACCTTCATTGCGTGCACGGTATAATCTGTATATGGAATTAGTAGCTTTCTGTTCTCTGATTGTTTGAGCTTGATGGATAGATAGATATAATATTTTGAAATGTTGTAGAATCATGTTGAACTGATTCACTGTTTACTGAATGAATGATGATGATTAACTAATAGTCGCATTTTTCGTTGTGTAGACTTCTGTTGCATTCACCGGCCTTGTTGTAGCGGCCGTGCCGACATTACTGGTGAGTAGTGTGTTTGCACAGACCTTAGTTGCATTTTATGCTTAAGGCCTTGTATAGTTCTGCTTTAACAGTTTTCTTTTGCAATGATATTTGATACTCGAAACTTAAATCAATAGGATGAGAAGTGACGATGAGATATTAAATAACTGACTACCGTACGACCTTGCATTGGGCTTTAAGTATTAAAAGCAGTTATGTTTAGAGAGCGCTGATTGAATTCAGGTGGAATACTGCCCAAGTGTTTCATTGGACATGATGATACTTAGCACTAAATGTTTTGAAACTAAATCTTGTCTTGCTGTGTTTTGTGTCTGATATATCTTCTTAAAGCTCAATGTGATTCAGCAACTACTGTAGAAAAGTATCACTTACAGTGTACACTCAACTCTATAAAGTTTAAATTGTCATAGAACTTGGTTTTGGTTTCATCGTCATTATTACTTATGTTGCTTTTCTCGTGTATTCTGTTCCTTTGTCATGTTAGTAAATACAATCACTCTATTGAAATGTTGAAACTGGTTGAAGTGGAAAAGTAGTAGCAATGTGAGATTATAAACATCAACGGATGAACCCTTTTATTGTAACCTGCTTGCTTAAATTCTTAAAATTTTCTGTAAGGATCTTTGCTTACCTGCAGGAAGTTCCTCTCTTTTGTTCTTGATAAAGAGGGATGAGTGGCTAGCCTTGCTAGAATAAGGAAACAATAAGCGGGACCATCACAGAAACGATAAATAACAAAACATAATGATTTTCTGGTTCTGAAAGGACGACAGAGGCGGCATTTAGTTATTAACATTCTCCTTTTTGTAAGCAGGCAATGCAGAAAGCAGCAATCTCTCTTTCCAAATTAGCTGATACAGCCCGAGAGGAGATCCCTAGCACAATGACTGCTGTCAGGTTGTCAGGCATGGAAATTAGTGATCTCACTCTAGAATTGAGTGATTTAAGGTATAAACTGTTAACAATGTGACCCTTTTGGTACTGAGTAGATAACAAACAGTAATTATCCATCATTTCTCGGAGTTGCTTTCCAATCTTGATGTTCACTTTCTGGAACAACAGTTTGGAACTAGGAGTGATTTTCTCGTTTATTCTGAAGATTCAACGTGTGAATTCATCATTAAAATGCCCAAGCATAAATGTTCTTATTAATACTAGTATACTATCTTACATGGCCTGTTGGTGTATTTAGTGCAATGTGCATTTTAAATAGCTATTCCTATAGCCCATTGAATCGTTGAGGAAATATAGCTATTCATCCATATATGTCATGATTCGAAAGCTCAGTACAAGCTTGATGTATGTCATGATATAAAATTCAGTAGTAATTTAGTAACACTGTAATAGTGATCCATGTGATCAGGCACCTATTATGGTGACATCTTTTTATTTGGTAATATGTGATTCTGGTTGTTAGTCCCGAACGATAGGAAATTAATGTCCCTGTCTGAGGTTGGGACTCTTCTCCGATTTGCTATTACCGGTTTAACTTTTGGTTCATGTGATTTTCAGCCAAGAAATAACAGACGGGGTCAACAAATCTGCACAAGCAGTGCAGATGGCAGAAGCTGGAATTCGGCAAATAGGTTCACTTGCTCACCAGCAAACTATGTGTAAGCTTAGCATTTTTTTTTCCATTGTACCCTAAGGATTCTATTCTAGATGTTCTCTCTTGTTTTTGGGAACTGGGTATTGATTTTTCGATGTTCCTGTCAAAATGAAGCCATGATCCAGGAAAGAGCTAGCCTGCCAATCATCTCCTTGCGGCCAGTGGTGGCAGGGGCGGCAAAGAAGACTACTCGTGTGGTTGGACAAGCGACAAAGAGTTTGTTGAATATCATCTCAAGAGGGGAGTCCAACTCAACTGTGGAAGATGGCAATCCAATCGACAGAATAGAAAGTTAGATTCCAGTCACTTCTTGATCTGCAGAGAAATAATACATCCTGAAATGTTAATGGCACCCAGTGTTACTGTGTATATAATTCCTATGGTTCAATTTTGAATTGCTCAAACTTATAAATCTCAGCAACATGTAGCATATTCTGGCTTTTACTTAACACATCATTTTCGTTCCCTAATCTTGATACTTCAACTATACTACCATCCGTGTAAGTGTATCTATCGGAAGAACTGTCCCTTTTACACATCCATTCATTCTCTTATATACACAGATCTTCCTGCGAGGATAATGCAACTGACATTAATCACCCCATGCTCTAGATTACTTAAAGTTATACACAGATTGCATGCTTAACTAATTTGAGGTAACTTCATTTTAGTGAAGACTATTTTGGAGTCCTATTGGTATTCAAATCAATATAAGAAGTTTCAGAACCTCGAGACATTAGCAATTACCCCAGGCAGTTGTGAATGAAAATTGCTAATCTATATGTAGATCTGGAGAGTTCTGAAATTGAGGGATGTGAGTTGGTCGAGTGCTCTTCCCATTGTCGAAACTATCTGGTCCTATAACACCTGCAACCTATTTCATGAGCTGTGGATTTCAGATTCATTAGAAGTGTGATCAAAAGAAGCCCAAGTTTGAAGAATCTGAGAATTTTTTATGAAGATGGTCTCTCTCCTATGTACGTATGTAGCACAATATTGCCACAAATTTGAGAATCATATTGAGTTTTTTCTGTTGTGAGGAATGATGTACTAATAGTTTTCGTTTTCTATGTCTAGGCTTCAGTTGCATTCACATACGTCGTCGTACCAGCTGTGCAGACATTACTGGTAAGTTATAGCGTGTTTTTATCAGCTCCACTCCATCCATGCTTATGCTATGCTTTGGGGATTGTATAGTTTGTTTGAACATTTCTTTCGTATTGACATCTGACACTGATAGAATTGATCAGATATTCATATGGAATACTATCAGGTAGTCTATTGAACAGTCTGTCACATGACTCACATATAGAAATGCATGAGCTGAATGGTAAAATATATATATACTTCAACCATTAACATCTATGAGTCATGAAATACAAATCATTAATACAACATTGAGAGGTACAATACAATACAATACAATACAATACAATACAATAGTAGAAGTACAAAATAAGTTCACTTGCTGATTAAATGCCAACTGGTGCAGTTCAAGTTCAACTACCACTGGCATTTATTTATTCATGAAAATAACAAGAAAGGAAAATCAAATAAAAAATCAAATATTACAAAGGAAAGGGTACAAACAACACAATTGCTGATAAAATTAATGTTTCTCAGCAGTATTATTTAATTACTCAACATCATTGATTCATAAAAAGGAAATTAATTTCAAAGTCACAACTCACAAGTATGCCTTGCCTTGCGTTACCGTGAGTTCACTGCACTTCCTCATTCCCTGCACACATTAAAACATATACTTGATCAGGATATATCTATGATCTATCTATCTATTATTTGACAAAAATCATGAAATGAATGAACATTAACTGACCTGCATATGTAGCCATCACTCTTATGTTCTGTCTGAAGCAGCAATGTTAACTTTTACCGCCCTCCCTTGCTTCTCCTGCTCTGCCTTGATTTTGTTTGCACAGCCAACTGCATCTGAGGTCACGCGATTCAAGTTCAAGACCTCAAGTGTCTTGCCAAGAGACAATGGGATGTCCATCAGTTTATCGCAGCTCTTAATCTCAAGAAGTCTAAGTTTGGGAAAATGATCATTCTTGTCTTCCCAATACTTGAGGTCAGCCCGCTCAATGTGAAAGCATAAAAGATGACTGAAACTGTTCCCCGAAACTTCCCACGTGCTTCCTTCAAATGCATTCTCTTTCAGCTTAAGCACCTTCAAGGAGACAATATCTGAGAATGTGGACATGATTGCCCAATTCAAACGTGTACCATTTAGCACTAGAGTCTCGATATTTCTTGGGAAACTGTGTGAATTAGGTAGGCGTCTCAACGGATTGTTAGCTGCTCCCCGCGGCACTTGATGCACTAGCTTCAACTTGTTGAGAGAATCCAACTCTCCTAAGCATTTGGAGTCTTCAAGTGCCTTCAAGTCGCCTTGAATTCCTAAAGTAATTAGGCCCTTGACCCTTTTACAGACTTCCTCTGTGCAACTCTCTGGGGATAATCTACTCAGAGTTTGGAGTTCCTCGCCACCTTCTTCTTCCCCGCCCTTCTTTTTCAATGTAATGGATGCCTCTGTCTTAAAATGCCTCAGATGCGTCATCCTCCACATATCTCCTTTGATTTCAAGTGTTTTGGAGGGCGTATCCACGATCAGAGTCTGGAGGTTCCACAGACTCGTAACAGCTTCTGGAAGAATTTTGAACTCACTAGCCATTGCCAGAGTGAGGTACCTCAAGTGAATTAGTTCTGGGAAAAGCTTTGTTGGAAATCTTTGGAACTTCATATCTATCGCGTCATACACCCGCAACAAGGCAAAAGCATTAGTGATAGATTTAACACCCGTGCCTTCCACTGTTGAAGACACTTTGGAGGAAAAGAAAGTGCGGGCTTTCAGGAGCTTTGGTTTGTTTTTGAAGAATTCAAGGGCATCGGAATGGATAGAAAGGCGACGGAATTTATCTGAGTTTGCAGGTAATTTGCCCTCACATATCTCGTGGAACAAGTTTAACTTGTTGCCTTCCCTTTTACATATTTCACGTATTGTGTCATGGATGTGACATAGTTTAGGCTCACCATCATGCTTTTCTACCCTTACCATTACCAAGTTCCGACTGATGAGGCTTTTCAAATTTTCCAAACCAACTTCCTCCAGAGTCATATCTGGACGTTTCTGTATGAAACCTTCACCGATCCATAAGCGAATCAGCTTCTTGGCAGGGATGTTGGCATCTTCAGGGAAAAGACCCAAGTAGAGAAAGCAGTTTCTCAACTCAAAGGGGAGTTTATTATAGCTGAGTGATATAATATGTGCCAGCACATCTTCGCCAGCTAGATGACTTCGCATCCTCTTAGATACATTACGCCAGGCTTTCTCTTTTGCTGTAATGTTATTCCCTGCAGCTGACGTTTTCTGGTTCAAAATTCCTCCGATGACTATGATTGAAAGGGGAAGTCCCTTGCAATCAACTGCGATTTCCTTACCGATGCGCTGCAGTTCTCCAGGTGGCACATCACCAAGCTTGCCAAACACTTGGTACTGGAGGAGTTCCCAACTGTCATCCTTATCTAGGAACTTCAGGTCATGGGCGAGTGATGGTCGCATGGAAGTATTATTCCCCACATCCTTGATACGAGTGGTAATCAAGATCCTACCCCATTCGTCGTTGTGTGGTGGCAATAAATCTTTGAGCTCCATCCACGCTTTGATTGTCCAGACATCGTCCAGGACAATGAAGAATTTCTTTCCAGTGAGATGACTCTGGACTTGCCCGATTAATTCTTTATCTGTGACAGATGAGTCCGGTCTTGCCCCGGTGAGGTCGAACATCATATCCCGAAGTATTCTGTTCATGTCGAGAGTATCGGAAACGTTGACCCATATACGAACGTTGAACTCATGTCTGATGGTTTGGTGCTCAAAGATCTTCCAGGCCAATGTGGACTTGCCCAGGCCAGGCATGCCGATGATTGAAGTGATCTCCAATTTGTCTGATTCTCGAGTCAGCAGATCCACAAAGTCGTCCGTCTCCTTTTCAAGACCAACTATGTGCTTGCTCTTCTGCTCAATATAAGAAGTATATAACATGATGACATTAACAAGTAAGCAATGCACGTAGTATTTCACTTTTGATAACACTTGCTCGAAGAAAAACAATAATCATAAAACTAGGGATTTAATTTGTATATCTCTCCATTGATGAAAATAGTTAATGCAAGTGGGATGGAGAGAATGCATACAAATAACACTTTCTGAACCATTTCAAATATCTTTTGTTAGTAAAAATGTACCAATTTTCAAATATTTTATCTTAATTTTAAAATTAAGCAATGAAATTCAGTTAAATTGCACATATACTCGGTAATGTAGGATTGGAAGAACTTTAATAGCGTATATGTTATTTTAAGTTTAAAGCAATGGCTATTCACATCCAGTGAGATTTTAATTAAGCAACTAATGTCCAAGAGGTACCAAATCAAAACTTATTAGATAAATATAGGGTGATGGAAGTAGGGCTTATTCCACCAAACTTGGATATGTGAGACTTATTCAAGTTGTGGAAGAGGACCCGATGACAGGGTGGGGGAATTTCATTTGGAATAATTGGGTGCCTCTTAAGGTATAAACCTTTATATGGAAGACATTACAAAATAGAATCCCCACAAAAGAGAATCTTAGGAAACGGGGGGGTCTATTTCAATGATGTTAATGTGTGTTGCAAAAGGTGTGATGGTGAAGTAGAGTCGACTTGGCATGTGATGGGAGGATGTCAATTTGCATGCAAGGTGTGGAATTTGATTCATGGTTGGTTGAGCTTAGTAGTTGATGAGGTGAACTCGGTTGATGACTTGGTAACACAACACTTGGAGGCTTTTAAGCCTTACATTCGGAAACATGGTGGTCTTTTGTTGCATTGTGTCATATGGTGGCTATGGTTTGCACGTAATGATTTGCTCTTTAATAATGTGGAGTGGACGCCGGGCGAAGTTGTGGAAAAAATAAAAATTTGTAGCTGGCTTTGGTTCCGTGGGAAAGGGATTGCAATGACGGATCGACTTATTGATTGGTTTGTTGCACCTGTAGGGGTTCTGGAATAATCTTGTTCAGTGCGGTGGTTGACCAATCAACCGCTTGGAAGCTGTGGGGTGCTAGTATTCTTTATAACAGGGACGTTTTATTCTTGCTGTTTTCCTGTATCTTTGGAGACTGTCTCTGACTGGTTGAGTTAATATATTACAGGATATGCACTGATGAGTAATTTTCTTTTGCTTTTCTAGTGTCAGTACTGGACTGGTCCTTGCTTTGTTGGGAAGCTGCTGAGTGGCGATGGCTCTGTTGTGGTGACATCATCGGTTACATAGGGAGTAGGGACTCAGGACTGACCTTCTTTGTGTAGTGGTTTTGGACTTGGCTTTATTCTTCCAGTGGCTTGTGGACACTTGGCATCAAGGAATCTTCGTTCATGTGCTTTTGGTTTTGCTGGGTTGGAGTTTTGGAGGATAACAATTGTTCTGGATCTCGGTTTATTTTTGTCAGTATGGTATTGGTGATTGACTCGGGATTGTATTTATCCGGTCATGGTTGTATTTATCTGGTGTTGCCGTAGTTGAGGTACCCTCCCGGTTGTACTCTTTTTTCCTTATCGGGGTTTTATCCCATTGGGTTTTCCCCGAAAGGTTTTTAAGGAGGCAACAGGACGGGATTCTTCGGCCTCAATGACGGTTTGGGTCGGGTCGGTTATGGCTCTGAATGTTTTGTGTGTACCTCTAGTGCACACCTCATTTTTGTTATTAATATAATAAGAAACTTTTGCTGCTTCAAAAAAAAAGATAAATATAGGGTTAGTTTCATTTGGACCCCCTCTTAAAACCTCTTAAAACCACTAATTACATCTAACCCCCAAGTAGTCAATCAATTTCATCCACACCCCTTATTAACTAAAATCAATTACATCTGAACCCACGAACTTAACTTTACGCGAATTAAAATAAGAAAAAGACAATCATAACCGTTTTGTAAAAGCTCCGTTCTGGAGATGTAACAGCTCCGGTCGGAGCTTTATCATTCCGGTACCAAAATAAATATTCCAGTACCGGATTGCAAGATAGAAAGAAAAGGAAGAAAAGAAAAGGAAAAAAATAGAGAAAGGAAGAAAGAAAAGAAAAAATAAAAATTTATGTAAAATAGTTAAGGGAGTGTTTGGAGGATTGAAAATAGCTTATAAGTTAGTTAACCCAAAATAGCTTTTTTGAACTTAAACGTAATAGATTGACTAACAGGGATCTAAACGCAAAGTGGCCAGGGTGCTAGCGTAAAAACCACATAAATATATTGTTTTTTTTAGAAAGAACAGATAAATAATTTGAGGGGAGGGGTACAAACCGGATCAAAACATGGAGATGAAATGAAACCAAACATGTATGTATATATGGAGATGAATTCATATTGGCCAGCAAGTATAAGTATCTAGTTTATTCAACTTAAAAAAGACAGCTCTCCATTCATATTGGTTCAGTTTATATAAGTATCTAGTTTATTCAACTTAAAAAAGACAGCTCTCCATTCATATTGGTTCAGTTTATACCTGTTGCCTCATTTTGGTTGCATCATCTTGGACGTCTTTGTCGTCGGATATCCCAATGGTGGTGAATATTGCAGGATCAAACTTGTCCATCAGAGGCTTGACAATGTCTCTCCTTATCCTTTTGACCTCTTCTGCTAGAGATACGACATTACTGGAAACATCGACAATTTTTTCGAACCAGTTCTTGTTTCCGGCGGCACTTGCCTTGGTGACGCAAGTGTCAATGGTGTCTTCTATATCGTAAACTGCCTCCCTTATCCGACTCTCCCAGTCTTGGAAGATTTTATCCTTCTTGGATTTTTGAGACGCCTCCTCCAGCATCACCCTGAATGTATGAAGTTCAGCACTCAGCTCGTCCAGGTCATGCCTAGCATTTCCGATCAACGCAGCCTTTTCCACCACCAGCGTTTTCAAGTTCTCCAGTAGGAATCCAACAGTAACATCCATAATTAATTACAGTACTATATTACAGCAAGTATATCTATACTAGTATAATTTCTATAGTGATAGATCGATCGAATAATACAAATTAAATGAATCAAGCTAATTTTGATAATCAAATGATATATAGTATTGAGAGAGATATGGCTTTTTTTTTTCTTTTTCCTTTTCTTTTGAGCTCAAGAGAGTATATGTGTATGTGTGTATAGCTAGATAGATAGAAGAAGCACTATATATAGAAATGGCTGTCCGAAAATGGACCCATACGCGGATACGCCTACTATTACATTTTTTTACAAACAACCTGCAGTTTCACATGCAGATAGATCTACATCATCACTAGCCCAATTTCATGGATCTGCCCTACCGAATTGCACAAACAATTACACCCTCCGTTCTTTCAAAAGTCTTCCGATGCTATAATCAGAATGTAATTTTTCAAAAAATAGTATTAATTGTGATTATATGTGGGTAATGATCATCTAGCAAGCTAAAGTTAAATTTTACGTCATTTTAATTTGTTTTGAACTTTTATCAATTTTTAATAATTATTTAAAAAAAAACATTCTTATATGGCAATAGCAATGAGAATTTTTTGAGAGAACAAATGGAGTAATATTCAACTCTAAACGGTTAATATGCAACTCTAATTTTTTTTTTCTAAATGAACTAATTGAGGGAAGAAAAACTGCATATGGTTTTTGATACAAGTGTTTGGTGACTTGGAAGGGATGATATTGATGAAGGTGCTGAGACAACTGTTCTGAAACCGGTTACTTGTGAAAATAAGAATTGCAAGCTGAAGCAGCAGCAACCCTTTCATAACTTTTGGTTTGCAGTATTAATTAGAAAACTAATATGCTATTATGCTAATTAAGCTAGTTTTCTACTCTAGCTAATCAACTGTATTAAGCTAAAACTGTTTTGACAATTAAAGCTAAACCAGAGTTGCTGAATATGTCAGCAACTTCACTAATTTTATTATTCTTGATGTATCGTTCTTGTAGTTCGCCAACGCCCACACAAGTCTGTTTCCGGCCGGCCTCTTCATTAGTTCATGCAGGATGTAATATACTAGCTAGTAGCTAGATTATATCCTTCTTTTGCACTACTTGACATGGTGAACATCCTTTTCCCCTGCAGGTAATTAACGTGTTAGCTAGGTTGCATCTGGCCGGTTGGGTGGTCACATTTCACGTGCACAGGGGCAGAGGCGGAGCCAGGGGGATTTTTTTTATAGGTATGAAAATTTGTGAAAAAAAAATTTATAGGTAAAATATACAAATTTCTAGGATTTAGCCCCTCCCCCAACTCCAAAAAACCCCTCCTAACATTAGATCCTAATTCCGCCCCTGCACATGGGCAAAGATAGATCGATGACATAACAATCAAAAGGGCTAGGCTACGTACTACTCCATGATCGAAGGTACGTAAGCATGCATGCATGTGACAAGTTGCTAATTAAAATGAACGTAGTAGTTAGCATGCATGTGACAACTTGGATAATTGAAGTACTTTAATTACTTTTACCTGGTACTGGAGTATTTGATTCTTCAATCAATGCAAAATCATGTGACTTGGTCTCAATTAATCTTCCGTATATGTATAATGTGTGTTTCATTAACACCGGACATACATTGACTAATTATAATAAGCAGAAATTAAATGGGAGTAGGTTTTAAATATAAAAATGAAAATTATTGAGAGAAGCAAAAATGTCAAGTTCACATTAACAATTTTCAATAAATTAGGAGTACAAATTTTAACTATCTAAGAATGATCAGGAGCGGAATCCTATGTTTCCAAATTCATAGTAGATCTTACGATTGGATCTTGAAGGGAAGAAACACGGATTTTAAGGAAGACATTGTCTTATGAAAGCTTTAGAAAAACGAATGTGGACGCACGCACTCATCCTTGTATAGACTACAAGAAGCATTTTCGTGTGAGCGCTCCAACCGGAGTTTTAAGAGGGTGAATGTGGTAGCTTAAACTGGAGCAAAGTCAGACCTATGACGAGGATTTTGAAGCCACCCTAAGCAAAACACGCGAAAGTGAACTACAATTTTTTTTTTAAACGGCAAAGAAAGTTTATAACAAGAAGTTGAGTGTATATGTGCGAATAAATGAGTGATAATAATAGAAGATACTAATAATAAAAGATAATTTTTGTAATTTGTATCAGCTTTTTCATGGTCACTTCGTATGCACTAATAATTGAAGATAATTTCCGTAATTTGTGTCTTGGAATTTTTTATCAATAATATTTGTCGTATAAAGAAAACAAAAAAAAACATAATAATAAAAGATACTACTTCATAAGTATAGAAAATGGTATTCTGAGAATATTCCTGCCGTAGTTAAATACTTTGGCGACAGATAACTAATCCGTCATTAACGGGTTTGGCGATGGATCATTCGTTGACCGGGCCACATAGAGGTGGCGACGGATAGGTACCCATCGCAATGACCAAAATGGTCAACATGTTGAACTTTGACCATTTTGACAATGGCGACGGATCCGTCGCCATATTAACCAGAAAATGTTACTTTTTTTTTTTTGCAATATAAATCTAAATTATTAAAAATGTAATAAATAACAAAAAATGTAAATTGTACACTAAAATATCAAATGTAAAAATAAATTGTAACTACAAACATCTTTAAAGTCACGAGGGAGGGGGATTGTCTACCACGTCGTTGTCGTCTTCATCATCGTCCTCGCCGTCCGACGTGATGCCAACCGTCTGGTAGATCTCCGCGATCTTAGCATCTTGTCGTTGCGATCACTTCTGCAACCACGCGACTAGAGCAGTCAAGCTCGCGTTCTCCTCGTCCAAGCGCTTACTTTCTCCTGACGAGGTGGCTGAGGAATTGGTTGCACGTGAACGTGAACGACTCTAAATGTTGAGGGATGCATGACTCCGCAACGCATAGATCATGTCCTTGTCGTTAGGCGGGTTCAGCCGCATGAAGATTGAGTTCATCTCGGCATAGCTCAGGTCCTTGCCAGCAATCTCGGCCTCATACGCAACCTGCAATATGAAACGAAGCGAAATTAATTATTTATTACTAAAATATAATATATAACATATTTACAAAATATAAGAAAAGTACAATAACTTACCGCAATGGCCTCAGCTGCATCGGCGGTCCACTTGCTATTCTTGTACTTTGCTTTCTTGAAAGTATCGTACAACAAGGACTCGCCAGAGTTGTCGACCTATACAAATAAAATAAAAGTTATCAATATACAACAATAATTAAACTGTTATAAATATATAACTAATAGTAGTATTTATTTGAGACAGTGTAGCCGTTATGGCTGCAGACTGCGAACCAAGGTGGTGTATGGCCACCCCCTTCCCGTCATGCGGCAATGTCAGCCTGTTATCACTGTTTATATCCGCCAGGTGGATGACGTTCGGGTCGGCCCAGTAGTCCTTCCACACCTGGAAGTCCTCACCCTTGATCCACACCGCCTTTTTCTTATCATCGTTCTAGAGCTTTTTTGCCTTGTATACCTTGTCCTTGTACAAGGACGAAGCGTGGTGGTTGAAACACCAGCACAAGTTCTTGGCATTCCTGTTGGGAAGATGAAACGTCTTATACACCAACAAAATACCAACAGAACATCTACAGAATATACTTGTACCACGTATATACTTAATATCAACAGAATACCAACTCTAATATACTTGTAAGTATACTTGAACATATACCTAATTAAAAAGTATACTTGCCAACATGTACAATAAAACAATTAAGTAATGGGTGTCGTCTACCCATGCATAATATAACGGTCCGACATATAAGGGGCGCCGCCTACCCCACATTTATAGCGGTCTAACGTTATTTAAATGACATGTAATTAAATATAACACGTAGACAATCAAGGTAAAATTAAAAAACATGTACTTACTCTCAACTCCTCGAAAAACTCTCCATTGAGCTGATCATTCACGTCGGTCCAGTTCTCGCCACCCCCGTCCTTCCCGCAGGGTCTCGGCATCTTGTTGGAGAGAATTTTGCCGAGGACTTCGGCGGATACAATTTGTCAAGAAAGGATAATAACACAGTTAATCAAATAAAAAACTTATTACAATAACAAAGTTAATAACAATAACAAACTTAATACAATTAAGTTGGTAGAAAGAAACTTAGTTCTGACCATTTGGAATCAACACCTCCTTGCCTTTTCTGTTTACAACGTACGTCAGTATCCGTCTATCTAGGCCCTGAGGAACGACGAAAATATCGCAGTCATCGTCCTCCTAGTGTGCGAAGTGGTTGGTGTCAACGGGGCGGCTAGAGCCCTTGCTGGTCTTGGGTGGCATCTCGCAAGTAGAATGAGAGGGACCCTCAATAGATGTCCCGTAAAGAGGACCACTGCACTCTGTAGCATCTCCCGAGGCTCCCGAGGTCATCATGCGCTCGAGAGTCTGATTTGGAGTCCTCTAGGGAGGATCCTGTAGCAGTGCATGCGCTATAACCTGTGCATGTGCCTGAGGATGGGATGTGCGCTTATCAGATGAATCAAAATTGATATTTGTTTGTAGCCAAAGAATAACCACAACTATACAAAAGATTTGGTGTAGCGGTAAGTTAAACTCGAGTGTCGTTCTCGGAAGACTTAATTAAGCTGAGTTTCTAAATTGTTTAATCGTTCAACAATTGGGAAGAAAGATTGAATGATTTTGCATATACTAGAAATTAAACAAAGTGAGATGCGCAAAGAATTGTAGACGATGTATATTGAATTGTTGACAACAAATTGATCTATGTGAATATGAGTTTCTGCATTCTAGCATATTATTGATCTCTAACAATTGGCACCATCAATAGCCCAATTTTACGGATCTTCCCTACCGGATTGCACAAACAATTACTACAGTTTACACCCTCCGTTCTTTCAAAAGTCTTTCGATCGATGCTACAATCAGAATATAATTCTTCAAAAAATAATTAAAAGACTTTGAAAAAAATAATTGTGATTATATGCGGGTATAGTATGATCATCTAGCTAAAGTTAAATTTTACGACCCTCACAAATTTGTTTTGAACTTTTATCAATTTTTTATTATTTAAAAAATCATTCTTATCTGGCAATAATAACAAGAAACTTTTGCGAGCACAAAGGGAATAATATTCAACTCGAAATGGTTAATCTGCAATTTTATATATATTTTTTAAAAATGAACTATGGGAAGAAAGACTGCATATGGTGTTTGCCTGTTTAGATACAAGTGTTTGGTAACTCGGAAGGGATGATGAAGGTGCTGAGAGCCTGAGACAACTGTTACTCGTGTGATGTGCGAAAAATATATCAGTCCCGACTTTGCACGATCACGAGTGGTGTTAGAAATCATGGAGAAATCGGGAGAATGGCAATTTTGGTCCCATAAGTTTGCTATGCAGTCCCACGTTTGATTTCATTGGCAATTTTAGTCCTAAACTTTTAAATGTTGACATTTTTTGTCCTAACCTTAAACTTAGAGGACTAGTTCAGCTTAGGTGTCAAAATTCATGTACATGTGTACATTTATCAAACACTTGTCAATGCCACATAATCAAAATGTATACTTCTTCCACACCCTCTCTTCCAATAAGAGAAGAAGAACAAGTAA